>OX638365.1:21004668-21155080 GCA_951812935.1 Hermaeophaga mercurialis
CGGAATCCAAAATATCCAGCGTTTATAATTCCAAAAAACCGCCTGAATACAATACGTGGTAAAGAAGCAAAAAAACTAAAAACAACAGAAAAAAAAACACTCGGAGAAAACAAAGTTGTCGGCGCAAAAACAAACGAACTTAACATTCCTCGGGCGTTCCTTTGTTTCAGGACTTTTTTTACACTGTCCTCGTCTCTTTTGTTTGTATCAATCAAAACAGAACTATCCCGAATCAAATGGAATCAAGCAAGCCGCGCTCTGGATTTTCTATTTATTCATTCAACGAAGAAATCATCCGAGACGCTATTTTGACGTTAATTAGCAAACTAATGGGCATTTGTTACATTTTTAAAGCTACTCGTAATTTTTAGTGTGACAAAAACGGATCTCAATGAATATTTTGTTTGCACTTTCTTGTTTCCGATCGACCATTCTTAATGATTTATTACCAAGCAACGTGATTAATTAGCTGCTACATTATGACATATTTAAAATAATTCCAATTTTTTTACATTAAGACTGAGCTTTCGTCAAATGACTCCAAAGTCGATATAAGTAGGAGCTACGTGGGTGACTTAAAAATGTAATGAAATATCTTGAGGAAGGTTTTTGAAAATATATTAAACAATACAAATTTTATGAAAAATAATTATTTGCCTGTTATTTAGATTCATATGAAATAATTACAATAACATTTATCTAATATTATAGCTTTCCAGTATTCACTGTAGCTTTAAATTAGCAGTGCTGATCTTAAGGTTGCGCTGGGAAACAGTAACAAAGCCTACATAGAACACGAACCCAATATATATAGTTGTCGAAGTTATCACACAACAAAACAATCTAATAAAGTGTTAAAAGAAAAATTAAATTTAGAACACTCTTTCTTAATTTCAAATATTTTCATAACATTATTAAAATTTATTGAAAGAACTTAAAATTAAAATGTGAATTGAGCGCTAAAATTAAAATAAAAAAAATTAATAAACTTGACTCAAGACAACAAATCATCAATAAATAATTAAGTAAGTAAATAGACCCGATGTTAAATTCGGGAAATTAAATAAATTTAAGATTGTTTTACTTAAATACTTACTTTTAGAAAAAAATTTAATAACAAATCTTGACTTTAAATTTATCCCTTATAAATCTAATTTTTCACAAAGCTGTCACTAAATTTTTATCAGTTATGTAAACTAACTATCATAATATAACGTAATATATTCAGTTCATTTAAAACCAATCGTCTATTAGAATGATAATAACTATCTAATTGCAAAACATAAAACCGGTAACTAATTATTTCCTCTACTCTAGATTTTGGCCTAATTATTGACAAATCCTTTTTTAGAAATAGGACCATTTACTTACGACCACATTCATTGTTGTTCCTGAACAACAATGGACGAAACAAATTACCATAACATAATAAGAAGTAACATTGTAAACCACTTTAACTTTTTATGAAAATTTGGGGTTATGTAATACATTTCACAATAACAAATACATCTTTTTAACTTTTAATCAACGGTGTGAGCTCTTCGATGTTCAAAATGGAGGAAAGAGAGTGAAAATTCGGAAATATTTTTTATAACTTTGGGAAATCACAGAAAACGAAAATCTATAATTTATGATTTGGCATTTCTTACATTAAATTTTCGTATAAAATTAATTTTTAAATAGGCTGGATTTTTTTGTAAAACATGTTTCCACAATTAAATAATAATATAAGAAAAATATCTATTCTTTATTTTTTAATTTGAGATGCTTAATTTCCAATCATATTTTAAGTTGACTAATAATTTTTGAATTTCAAGGAGTCATGTTGTAATTTTCACTAATTTCTATTAAATTTGATATTAGTTATATTATATTAACATTTGAATTATATAAATTACATAATTTGCCATCATGTAATATCAGATTAATCCTCGAAACATTATTTACAATTAATAACCTCATCTGATGCTACACTTTATGTTTAAAGTTCAAGTTACATTAAACACTGATTACTGAAATTAGATATGCCAAAAACTAACATGTCATATGAACTTATTAATTAAGATTTATAATGAACAATGTAATAACACCTAATTTTATAAATTAGAAACCTTTTTATTATATTTATTGATTTATTAGTGGGAAATATTCACCAATTTTCTAAATTTCATCAGATATAATTTCCCTTACAATACACACAAAAAACTAATTATTTACAAGAAAAAAATATAATTTATTTGATTGGTTCTTATTTGCCTCAAAAACGTTTTTGTTTCTGTTAACAAATATTATTTTTATAAAGAATTTAATTCATTTTGGTGAACATTGTATTTTATATGTATATTTGATCAATTTTATTTATTATTGTGAACTAATATCAAAGTAAAATATTTATTTGAAGAGAGAAAATTATTCATTTTTTTAGTAAAGTAGAATTGGTACAGATTCTTAAATCACACAAAATTTAATAATAAAACTAATATTTATTTGAATCAGATACATTTTGAAATTAAGCAGTTATTTGAATCAAATAAGCTGGTCCTTAAACCTATTCAAACTTTCAAAAATTATTTAATATCATAAACTGTAATTTTTTTAAAAACTAGTTCAAATGACTAGGTTTAACTATTAACTATAAGAATAATCTAAAGATACAATAAAAAATTTCCATGTCAAAAAAATGGATAAGGTTTGTTCCTAATCAAAAGTTTAGTCCAACTTGCTACTGGCGACTCATTCAGATGAAACGTCAGCAAAGAAGTTAACGAATTCAGCGTGTCCTTGCATAGAAAAAGTGAAAGAAGCGAAAAGTCAAAATGAAATTAAAAACAAGAAATTGGAAAAGAATACACAGAAGAGGGAAAGTAATCATCTGTAACTATAAAGCTACTACCGGAACCTACACACTAAAAACTAAAGCGGGTAAGAAAGGAGACATAATTAATAAATAGTTCAATATTGTTCGGTTCGAATTAACTTGTTATATGTATTACTAAGTATCAGATTTAATCCCATTTACAGACATGCCGATATATCAAATGCATTGAGAGTTTATAACGTGTGTATCGTTTCCATTCACGCACGACACGAATATACTGCGTCCATTTGTAAAACGAAATCCGTATAATTTTTAATAGAGCCACGACTGTTGTAAATGTCACCCAACAACCGGCCTTAAATACAGCCTCATGCAACGTTGTTTTCCACCGACTGACTTACAGATTATAACTTGTCCATACAACGACTCATTCATATTGCTGTTTTTATTGTGTAGGTACCTCGAGATGGATATTGGGAATTTAGACGATTGATGGTACTAGAGATTTCACCGTGAGATAAACAATTCTTGATGCTCGTGGTGGTGTGCTGTACTTATACTAGTGGGTAGTCGACGAAAATATACGTACATAGCTAAATACGTACAGGTTTTTCTCTTTTGTAAAAACACTGATTTTTCTACGCCTTGTATACTCACGTAACGTTCAAAGAAAATAGCAAACAAGGAGGTATGTTAATAATAAATAAGGGAAAATACAGTTAGTATAAACATGCACAAAATTCATATAGAGTTTGATTGATACTAAAGAGGAACCTACTATGCCTAAAGTGTTATACTCCTGAATTTGAGATCTCCGTGGTGTTGCAATACAATTTATAAAAATTGTACAAATAATCAAATTTCACATTTTAAAATTCTTTTGGGATCTAGGGTGTTTCACAAGGTACGTTACTTCTTTATGTGTAGTTGAAATTAACGTTAACAGAACAATTAGCCCTTGGACAAAAACTCATCGGAAAAAATCCCTAACAATAACCCCCGAAACATTTACCTCCTCATATAAAATACCCCCGGTAGAAAATTCCCGATGTAGTCCAAAATATGTAAAGCTAGGTTAGGTTTTTATTCAATATAATTAGAAAAAGGGAAAATGTCTGGGGGGTAAAATATATGGAAGAATTGTGTGTGGGGGATTTTTAAGTCGGGGGTATTTTATACGAGGAGGTAAATGTCTCCGGGGTTATTGTTTGAATTCAACTTTAATAAATCTATTTAAATAACAATTTAACAGATGTGTACATTCTTTTTTTTAATTTGTTTGTTTTTCTAATTTTCTTTTCTTTCTCTAAAATTGTTTTACGAAGTCATTGGTTTCTTTGTCAGGCTCTGTATTCATCTTTCCCTTTAAAGTCTTTTTCATTAACACCTTATGAAGACGCCTTGTCATTTGATATTTTTACTTCATTCTTCTGTTCTAGGTCATTCTTATATAATTTTTTACTTTTTTTATGCTAGTTTTTGTTTTCTTTTTAATTGCATTAACCTTTTATTTATCTCTATTTCAAACTCTTCTGAATTTTTATCCATTTATTTTCTTTTTCTATTTTTCTCTTCCAATTTCTCCTCAGTACCTCTAGTCAACACTTCTAAATATCTAAAATTTAATACATGACTCTACGTTCGTTTCTTATTTATTTTTATCTATTTTCTCTATTATATTGTATAATAATTCTTCCATTTTGTTTGCTTTTTCTTCTGCTACTTTTTTATTTCATGTTTCTTCTAGGTTCTTAGTTGTTTCGTCAACTTTACTCCTCTCATCTATGTCTTCCGTTTCATTTCTTATTACTATTACATATTCTGTAACTGCCTCTTCCACGCCTTCAATATTCTTATCTTGTCGTCGTTTTTCCATGTTCTATTATAGTATCATTTTATATTGAATATAATAAGAGAAATTGTAGTTATTTGAATTTCCATCGTATTACAAGGCTTTTTTTAATTATTTGTCCTCAACCTATTGCATTAAATGAACAAATAAACCTGGGAAGCTCAATTTTTTTAGATTACCTTTTAGACTAAATAATAACCAACATTTTTTTTTAGAAAAGTAGAAAACTGTTATCTATATTGCAAATCATTGTAATAAAGTAGAAATTCAGACAAAGTAAGGGTTAAAACAATTAATTATTTTATATTATACATTTCCTCAAAAACCTCACACTTCCTCTATTACAACTACCCCATCATCTAAATTCATATTTACTTGCTCCACGCTCTTTCAACATTTATATTTTAAAATCAAAATTCAAATTAAAACTTATCACCTGGGTTCTTCAAAATTCTTTAAATGGACTACTAAGTGCCACACGTTGTGCTCAATTTTTTTATGATATTAACAACATTTCCATTTACTTTTTATAAATGTATTTAATTGAATTATTAATAACAAAAGAAAATACCGCAACATATATCACAGATGCATTCCTCTTTTTTCCAGTAAATTATTTATACTGTTGTCCCACGTTTTCCTGATTCTCTTTTCGCGTCTTTTTTTTCCTGTTTGTTTGACTGCTTTTTCATTTTTTTAACTTTATAAGATACCTGAACCATTGGAGCTGACGATATTTTATTAATTTTAGTTCCACCCTAAATCCTTATTTTGCCCATTCTAGTAACATGGGCTACTTGCGCAGAAATTTCAACACCATAGCATGGACCTTGCTCTTCATGGATAGTGTAAGCACTTAAATTTCACATCTAAAGTTGAGGGTTAGCACAAATTCCGTTTCGTATCCCATTATTTTGGTCTTCTCAGATATTTCTCCTTTTCCTATCAATACATTCCTTATGCTGTAGTACGTTTTTGTTACCGTGCATTTATTTGTGTGTCGTAGTAACTTTTGTTGTTATTGATGTTTGTTCCTAAGTGGTGAAAAGTCTTAACACTTTTTCTTTTGTTACCTTTGTGATTTTATTTAGCGCCACGTTGAAGATTATTGGAATTAATACCCCTCCACCTCTGTCTTAATCCAATATTCACTGGGAATTCTTTGGATTGAGTGTTGTTCGTTCTTATGTAATTTTTATTTAATTCATTCTGTTATAGGATTTTTTAGCTCTATGAAATCCTAAGAGATTTGGATATTGTTTTTCCAAGTTCTTTTCTATGATTTGTTTAAGTGTAAATATGTGGTAGTGTAAAGCGCGTTTTTTTTCAAAACTACTCTGTGGCCGGACTAATATTTTATCTATTTTTGTTACTAATTTCTTTTGAAGGATTGTTTATATAGTTGGGATGGTCTGCTCAACAAAGTTATTCTTGGCTAGTTTTCTATCCACTTTTTAGAAAATTTGTACTATGATGCCAGTTTTAAAGTCTAAAGGTACTTTTCCTTCCTTCCAGGCTCGTTAGTATCTTGTTGTTAGTATTTGTCTTTATTACCACATTTCATCAATTATTTGGTTGTGACCGCTTTTCCTTTCTTAAGCGCCCTTATTGCCTCTATTACCTCTTCCGCCTACATTTCTTCCTCTGTTGAGTCTTTTGGTTTTTCCTTTCCTTCATTATATTCAATGTTTTCAGTTTCATTGGTAAATAAGTGTTCTTTGAAATACTATTTCCATCTGTCTATTATTTGTTTCCCGTCATTAAGTATTACTGCTGATTTCTTTTTCTTTCTCTGTTAAGTACTCTGTAGAATAGCAGAATAGCTATTGATTTGTTTAAAAGTCTTTCCATTTGAACTTTTTGAGTTTTATCTTGTGTTTGAATTTGATCATCTACCACCCTGTTCGCTTTTTAGGGCTGTTTCTGTTAATTTCAGTTAGTGCATTAAATTATTTCTAAACCTACTTTACGTAACTTCAATTTATTCTTCATATATTTATTATAAAATATTATATTAAGTATAATGTAAACATGTGAAATTGAAAGAACTGAAGATAATACAACAATTTCTGTAGATAAGAAGTACCGCCGCGTACCATCCAGGGATTAAGCTCATTTTCACATTTTTTTAAGATAAAAGTTGTAAGACGGTATTATGAAATGTTAGTCCTCTATGGTCCATAGGAATCCATAACCTGACTTTGTGGACTTTGGATTGGTAGGAGCATACCACCAGGTTTGAGTTCTACATTTTTATATTGGATATGGAGATTGTTGTTCAGATGTGAACCGACTTCAAGTTGTTCTATTCATTGTACATATCAAATATCAATTGGTTGTATTATTGAATGTTCAATTATATACATTGCATCGTACTATGTAGGATCTCATAAATTAATGAAGGAATGAAAGCTAATCAGTAAAAAGAAAAAGAGGAATATCAGATCAGAATATAAACCATGACCGTTGATTTTTTTTACTTGAGAACAGTAGATCTATAAATTATTCCTTTAAGGAAAAACAGATAAGAAAAGATAGTTGCCTATTAAAACAACATGCAATCATTAATTAGATAATCATACTTGATTAACAAAACTTTGGAACGTTTTCTTTGATTCATGGGTGAAAAAATACCTACTTTATCCATTTTTAATATTCTTGACTAGCAGATGTCATCAATTTAGTGATAAGAATTACGAGTTGAACGTGTCAAAACAATTATTATTCGACTAACCACATTGATCCGTATCAAAACTGAAATTTATTAACAATAAATCGCGTCATTGTATGTGCTTAAATACAATCAGAAAACAATCTCTCTCGACTATAATTCACTGAGTTACCAAACGAAAGGAAAGTACAAAGATAATCTCTGCCCATTTACAGAATGAATTCAACAAACTCGAGATGGTATCTCTACCACTTTTGACTTTCATTTCAATAATTACTATTTCCATAATAATAAAGAACCAATTTACGGTTTATTTATGTGACTAAATTGTTTGAAATCAAATTACGGATGTGTATCTCACTTACAGCGATTATCTCGCATCCATTCCACTACCATTATCAAATTATTTCAATGTAAATATTTGATATAAAATATTTTTAATGGAGTTTTGTATTTTTTACTGCTTCATACTATTTTATATACTAGCAGTTAAATAAATGTATTCTTGATGTGAAATTTTGTATAATTATTTTTCTCATGATTGTTTCTTCCCTTCATTTATGAGATCTATCTATGATAAATGTAAAAGATAAAATTTACTTATCTTAAAATTTCACGATGTGCGTAAACATTTAAAATATTAATATGACCATTGTTCCACTTTTTGACATCGTCAATAAAAATTAAAGAAATTGACATTTTCAAATCAAAAATAAACGAATTTTTCCAATCAACGGAGTTGAAAGTAGAGATCCAACTAAAAAGTTTTCAGATAATGTTAGAGAACTTAGTTAATCAATCAAATCTCATTTTTAATAAATATAACATAAAATGAAAAATTCAAAAAAATCCTCAAGAACCAACTACACATTTGGCATCCTATGTCAATACACAGAATAATAAATTAGCAGAAATGCTCAATAAGACTTTAAATAATTATAGTTACATATCAAAATATCCCGTAAAAAATTCCTGACAATTGATTCAAATATTTAACACATAAATTAAAAGAAAACAAAATTAGTTTCAAAAATCCTTCCATCTGAAGGTAAACCAAAGGCAACAAAATTCTTAAAAGAAACAAGCGTTAACCAAGTTTTAGTTACAGAAATTTTAAACTTCTTTAATTAATGTATCAGGCTAATTTACTTTGTTTTAGATGATAAATTTTATATCTGAAATGAAGGATTACCAATGGGCAGTCCAATATCTCCCATTCTGGCAAATACATTTAAGAAAATTTGGTACAGAAAATTTTTAATTGAAATATTTCCAAAAATGTATAGTTTTGGCATAGATATGATAATGACCTTCTGGCTAGTTTTACATGTAGCGACAGGCAAGTAGATATTTTGAATAATTTTATTATTGACTTAAACCAAAAATAAAATTTACAGTTGAAATTGAAGAAAAGAGCTCTATAAATTTCTTAGATATAACTACGAAACGAGTAAACTGTAATCTTCAATATTCAATTTATCGAAAACTATCAAACTGTTTTAGAAACTGAATAATATTATTAGTTAGAACATTTATAATACATAATCAACTTTGTATGTAAAATGTCTGTCAATTTCTTAGAATCTGATCTAACGATGCGAAAATGCGAAATAAATGTCATAAGAATCTTTAAAAAGTTTTGGAAAATCGTGGTATTTTGAGATAAGTATATTTTTGTCTTTTATATTGATAATTTTTTTCTGTTAAAATAATTGTGGCCCTCCCTGTGATGAAAATCTTTTCAGTTTGGTCATTAAAATATGCTTAAAAAATATCAAGTCACAAAGAAGATTATAATTTATTGATCGTATATTGATTATATCATTGCAAAATTTCAAACATTTAATGTCCTGATCCCTGAAAAAATCAATAATAAAACACATAGAAAAAAGCATTTTGAAAAAAGGTCGATTTCAATATTATGAATTTTTTACGATAATAAACTCTGTTTAACTGAGTAGTAATTAAGGCTAGCCCACCATTATGAATTTAATTGCTTCATTGTATAGTAGAATTTGCAAATTAATATCTGTGACCGTCTGCACATTAATTACGAATTAATTTGTATGCTTGATGATGAATGAATGAGAGACGGATGGCTCTCTTGGCCCCCGAAATTCTTATGACGCAATCTTATTAATTAAGACCATCAATTAAAATTGAAATACAGTGATTGGTATCCATATGGAGATTAAAGTGAAATTATGACGGTTGCAGACGATATCATTAAAATATAATCGAGTGCCTAATCAAGATACGTATAGTTACTAATTTAGCAAACGTGATCACGTTCTTAAGTTCTTGCCACATACAGTGGCTCTTTACTTAAACGATAACTAATATTATTTATCATTGTTTAACTGTATCCATTATTCGTCTAAATTATTCATAGACACGGTTATGGGGCCAAATGTATAATGGAATCAACTTTAACAATAGATTTAATCTATATCTTAATACTAGGAAAATGGTTGAATACAATAATACTTTTGATTGGTCAAAATCTTACTCATATTTATGGGAAAAATTAAATCCTAATCCTAAGGGTGGTCTCTCAGTGTGTGCCACGAACCCGATGTCAGACTTCGTTGGCCCATGTAATTGCTTTTGAAGATGAAAATGAGAAAGAAGGACATTAGATGCCTTGTAGAGGATCTTGTTGCAAAACTCGCCGGACTTTCAGTGATTTATTGAAAACGAACCGTGTTGGCTGATCGACACTTCTGTTACGACTTCTTCACGAAATCGATATGTATTTTTGACAAGAATAAATACAGTTCGTTTTATAAATATAAACATTCGGAGATACTAATACATTTATGATTATGGTTGTTTCTAATCTTACTTTGTGTAATCTATCTATAATAAATGTAAATGATAAAATATACTTAAAATTTTACATTTACCTAAACGTTTTAATAATTTTATGACAGGCATTTCATGTACATACTCGATTTTATATTATATATGTTCTAAATAACGATATTATCTAGTGTCTACCTAATCTAATAAAGGTATCCTTCCCATATTTATTCTTTCGTATAGTACCTACTATATATTGAGCATATCCTAGATGTCTCTATATTTCAAATTTTCCCAAAAAATCAAATTCTTGCTTTTTATCGCATATATAAAGAATTTTCATTGTTGTTTCTATAGTTTTTTTAAATGTATGTATGTGCTGGGTGTCAATGTGGTGCTTTAAGTAATGATGGTTGTTTTAGTATATAATCCCGAAAGTGTTCCCTATATAGAATTTAAACATTTCTACGAATCTGGCCATTACCGATACGATTACAATCCGTACAATTTAATTTAGAAATACCTGATTTTTCTGATATGATACGGTGTGATTTGAGTTATAAGGGAGTTTATATGCATGTGTTGGTTTTCGATGAATTAAATATTGAAGATTATAGTTAACTCTTTTGATAGTTATATCTAAGAAATTTTATTTTTAGTAGTAAGTTATTAGTAAAATTAAAGAAAACATTTTCCGAAATATTCGGATTAAACATATTTTTTTCCAAATTATACAGAAATATATTTATCGCCATTGATGATATTGGTCTACCCTTTGGTAATCCTTCATTTTGAATATAAAATTTATTATCGAAAACAAAGTAGCTTTGACTGATACTTAAATTAAGTAAATTTATAATTTCTTTGATTAAAATTTGGTTAATGTTATTTTCTTATAAAAGTTTAGTTTCATATTATCAATATTTAAAGAATTGTGTGAGTTGTGTGTTTATGTGAATTAATTAATTGACTCAATTCTAAAGAGATATTTTGATATATAACCGTAATTAGTTAAACTCTTATTAGCATTTCTGCTAATTTATTAGTTGGTGTATTGACATAAGAAACCACAGGTTTAATTGGTTTTGTATCTTTATGTCATTCAACAGTACCCGATAATTTTGGTAGAAGTTTTGTTTGAATTATATGTTTTGTCAAATTTGATAAAAAGATATTTGATTGATAAACTAGTTCCCTAACTTTATTTGAAAACTTTTTAGTTGGATCTTTACCAAGAATTTTCAAGTCGCTTGATTGGATAAATTCGATTGTTTTTGATTTATAATTATTTATGTTTAAATCATATCGCCTTTATTTAAAATCGTGATAATTAGATCATTTTCTGCAACTTTGCCTTTAATCGTTTTTAATGCTATAATAATGTTTCCATTAATTTCTTTTTCAAGTTTACCAGGATTTATATTTTTAATTAAGTTACAGATTTATACTTTTTTGTAATAAAAATCATTTGACTGTGATTTCAGAGTTATTTCAGTGTTAGCGAATGGAATGCAGGATAAATTTTGGAAACTTGTGAAAATGAATTTGTATATATTTGTGTTGATGTAATGTATTTTATGGTACTTTTGGAGACCTCTAAAGTCTTTAGTTGATTTCATAGTTTTAGAAATTTTTAATATTTCATTCTACTAGTAGCGAATCTGGTCATCTAGAATATCAAATTCAACTTGATGTAATGTGCAACTTAATTCAGGATGTGAAGAAGTCTCTGATTTTAAACTACTTCCTAGTTTCTTCTTTTAGAAAATTATCTTTGTGATTTATTTTTCAGCTTATGACGTTGGTGTTGATTTCTTTCTCAAGAATAAGAAGCAAGATGATTTTTGGAAGAATTTGAAATAAAGACACATCTAGGATTTCCTCAATAGAAAATATTAAACGAACAATTAAATATGGAAGTTGGATTACCTTTTTTTTTATTTTTTTTAGTAAAAAAACAAATATTCGTTGGAAAAATGTTTGTCAGATCCTGTACTAAAATCGATGAGAGTTAAAGAGCCAGAGAGAGGGGTGGGGTGAGTTGTTTACTGCAAAGTTTCCCCAAAGGAAATAAGATCCCGTGGCCATTTTGCGGCGGGTTGCTATTATTTAAGTAATTGTTCTAGGCTATTAGCTCCGAGATAATCCGTTTAGTGTAATCTAGTTTCGGAGTTTATTAGACCCCATTTATTTCGCTGCTTTGTTTCCAACCAACTTGGCAACAATTTAGGGAAAATTTATCGCGAACGCATTTACTACACGGTTTTTTATACGGTGTTTTTGCTTTTCGGTTTTCATTTTATGTATATAAACATGGTTTTAAATGTATAAAAATTATACACCTATACTTTTATTGTAGGGTATTTAAAATTTGTTTTGGTCTTTTTCTTTTGTAATAATGGATGTTTCATTAGAAGTTTGTTTTTCGAATTGGCAGCACTTATTCCAGTTATAGCCAATTTGATAACTGAACGAAGATTATTTGTACTCAGTGTATTTATAATAGGGTTGTGGTGCTGAGCTTGAGGCTAGGAAAGCCCAATAAAATTTGTTAAACTACTTTTTCGAATTTCTTTTAATTAATGGATTATTAGTAGTAAATAAATAATAACAATATCATAATTAAATACCTAAAAAAACTAGTTTATTTATAACCAAAAATGAAATTTGAGAACCTGTGTCTCAGTAAATTTATACTGAATACTATTTAGTAAATGTTAAATATTTGTATCTTTTGAAACTGTAGTTACAATTAGGACCATTCTTTAGAGCTCACTCTGTATATGTTTATTTTGATTGCTTAAAATAAGAGTTTTTCAATATAATTTAGTTATAAAATTAATACCCTTCAACCTCTACGCGAACACAACGAATTCATTAAGTAATCTTTTCCAATTATCATTACATCAATGGAATTAATTTACTAATGTCAATTAAACATTTACAGAATTAAACAAATATCAAAAAAAAAATATTAAAAAGGGTTGGTATTTAATGTTTTTTTATTATATGAATCAAAGTTATAATTTCTTAATAACAAACACTCATTAATGAGTGACACTTAGCCTTTAAATAGTATTTTAACATTAAAAAGCTTCACACATTTATCAATAAATATAAGGGTATGTTGTAATGATCGAACATTTGATGAACACTAATACAATATATTATGATGATTACTTTATTTTTTTAGTTACATCATATTTTCGTTGAACACAAACCAAGCCCTGAGTTGTAGCTTACAATATTTTTTTCTGGAAACCGTACCATAACGTTTCTAGATTCGATAGATTGCTTTTAGAGGAAGATTATAACTTGTCTCTCTTAATTTTTATTTGTCTGTAACAATTCAGTTATACATATGTTTGTGGGAGACACTGATGCCACACCATTTAACATTTCTTTCAAGCTGAAATATAAACCACTAGTATTACTACATTATTGTCTCGCCCACGCTTTCTCAGAGAGAGAAAAAGAAGGAGAAGAGGCCTCTGTTGAATTGAACAAGCAATATCTCGGCATTATATGGGCATTTTATTTATAATTCCGCCGCGCTGGTACGTCAAGATGAAGATGTCTAGAGGCCCAGAGACAGACCCAGCGGGAGTTCGTTATGCGGGACGCATGCTGGGCACTTGCTGCCCAAAGGCCTAACCGTCCTTAGTACGTACCTGGGCAACTGCTCCGCCCTACACATTATCCAAAAATTAAGAAAGTTACAGAACTAAAATGCTTCCGTTCTAATTTTTGGTCATTTCTGAGTTCTTCATGGCAGCAAATCTGTAATAAAATTTATAAATATAATTGATCCCATCAGTTGGTTAAATGAACCGAAAATAATAACTACACAAAAAGTACATTGCAGTTATTTAAACGTGGATTATAATTGATTTTGATTTGTCCATTAACAATAAATAAATGGAATGATGAAAATGATTTTCCGTCTCTTTCGACCCCATTGGTGGAAATAATGACGAAGAAATGGCGGTTAAGTTGAGCGAGTCGAATGGGCAAAATCAATTTGAGATTGTAATTGGGTGTTCCTCTGCAAAGGTAAACAAATTCAATGGGATTATGAGTTATGGCTGAATGGACTTTCTTATTTGATTGTGTAAATTGAGACCAATTTCAAAGGTCCGTAAATATTTTTACGTCTCAAGTGTGTAGGTGTATGCTGGATTACGAGCCTTTTAATCTTATGGGAAACCATTATTTTTATTAATCAGTCGATTTTTAGCAACACAATTTTCTACGGTAAGAACATATTTTCAATATTCGCTTATCAATGAATTTATAAATAATGTTTGTGAATGAGTAACGAGATGGGCGTTGAAAGTTTGTTAGTAAATTAGTTGAATCTGAACGAGCCCATGCAACAAGAACGCCAGATAAAAAAAGATATAATTAATAGTGATAAATAAATGCTGAGCGTGTGAAAAACAAATAAAAATCGTGACTTGCACGGACTAGTATAATTGAGAATATTATTGGATGATCACGTCCATCAAAACGAAGTGATTTAAATCATCTCATCGGGCGCCCATTTCCATGTTGACCGCTAAGTGAATTTATTGGGCAATTTTCTTTTCGATTATTACATCAATCTATTCATTAAACTCAATAGAGGATACCTACATAATAATTCAAGTTTAAATTAACAAGAATAGATAAAAATATATTTTCCAACAATTAAAATCAATAGGAGATTGTTACAGAAGTGTTTACACTCTTTCCTAAATGACATCGATCACTACGCAAATACAAGAGGATATTATTTTGGAGTACCATTTTTAGAATTATCTTAGTTCGAAAAAAATATATAATTCCTACTACTTAGTACTTAAATTTAATATTAAAGAGAATTGTAAGTAATATACTTATTCATAGTAATTGTTTCTACACAGAGAAAACACGTCAAGTGAAAAAGGTTCTGCTAAAAAATACTTTTTTGTTATACTTCATTTTTTAGTTTTTGTTTTTATTCATAATTCCCATTTATTTTTTATGACTGTTTATTTAGAAACATTTTTTTAAATAAATTATTTCAAAACGTTTCACTTATTTTTAGGATTTTATTTGTAACAATTAAGCCCTTGTGAAAAATACCCTTTTTTGTACCTTATTTTGTGATTTAGTTTATTTAATGTTACAAAGCTAAGCTAAGAAATGACGACATTTTATATTTACTTAATTATTTTAGCTTTTAATTCCCATTTATTTTTTTATAAGAGCTCATTTTTAAAATAAATATATTGTACGTCAAGCATTTCACTTACTTTTAGCTGTTTACCTTTAACAAGCACTCCTGAAATAACTAATTTTTTCCTTCTTTATTTTGTTTTTTAATGGTATAAGCCTCTCAATTAAAAAAATAATTTTTTTAACTTTTAATCATAATTCCAATTTATTTTTTATAAAAGTTTATTCAGAAACATTTTTTTAAATAAATATAAGTATTGTAAAACATTTCGTGTTTAGTTTATTTATTTACCTCCCCTTTTTCTCATCTCCTCATTATAAGGTAAAAATATCACGAAATATAGGTACCAGGAGTACCTACCGTAGGTGTCTGGAGTACCTATAATAGTTTCGTGGGGTACCTATAGTAAGGAAATAGATCACTTACTACAAGGGAATTTTAAATCTATGGTTGGTGTTTAATTCATTTGTCACAAGTGATCTGGATCCCTTGTAGCTAGCGAGCTTAAGTAATTTAAGTCACTTGTAGATAGCGAGGTATAATGATTTGTTCACTTACAGTTAGTGACTTGATGCATAGAATTCGAGTAACCATTTTCCCCTTATGGTCAGTGGCTTTATTAAAGTACTGGCAACATCGCAAATTTTGGAAAAAATTATTTTCACTTCGCACCAAAAATAAAAGAAGCGTAATACTTTATTTCACTTCACAATTCATTTCCTGTCACAAAAGATTTGTATCAAAAATATCTTCATTAAAAAGAGATTATTGGTAAAAATGTTAAAGTGGCAACAAAGTGATATAGTGGCACTTGTAAATGATAAATTATTACTATTTTAAGTGAAGAAAAGCAAAAATTTACTCAAAACCAACATTTGTGCAACAGTATGTGATAAATTAAAAGAGGAATCACAAGTGAATTTGTAACATATTGAACCTTTCAAAATTTTTACATTCCTAATGCCTGAAATTAATATAAATCATGATGGCTTCAATGGCAAATTACATTTTACCAAATACATTTAGAAAACTACCCTCACCTCTCAGGACAAGGAAATCATATTGTTTCAAAAAATGTTTTCAGAGTAAGGTAGACAAATATGTACAAATAATAATAATTAATATCTGTCATTTAGAAATAAATTGATAGCATCACAAATCGTATTTGAAATTTGAATCCATGTATTTTGTTTCAATTAGAACCCGAAAAATATACAGCTATAAGTGAGCGTTAAAACTTCATCGTTCGCCTCAACAATATCTTGCCGTAAAATTTACAAACTTATTTCTTGTTAAACGTTAACTGGACAAGATTACACGTCGAACTGTTTTTCAAAAATAAATTGCAATTTACTCGACATTTTACACTGAGATTAAAATTTAACACAAGTACCTTGACTAAATTACCACTTAACGCTATTTTTATTTTATGCGCTGAGAAATAATCTTATTTATCGTTGGAATTCACAAAATTATCAGGCATTAAATATCGATGTTGACTTAAGTAAGTGTGACATTAGCATAATATTATTAGCACTTTGGTAACGAGGTTTATATTTATATTATTTTTTTACAATCCAGAAAATTTCTTTATAGTACTGTTTATTATTACAGTATTCAAATTTTTCTTCTTTTACCTTTTGTTTCTCGTGTAATAATCAAAAAATTATAAAACAGAAATTAAATCTGAATACATAAAGTTCGCAAACCTTGCTTGCTCAAAGAAAATACAGTTCAGGTAACGAAAATTATTGTTTAGAGTGCAAAGAAAAATCTATAAAGCTGAATACACAATTTTTACAAATTTACAAAAAAACCAAACTGTTTTAGTAAAATATAGGGGACAATTTTGTGAGGGAGACAAAGCAAATTTTGAAAAAAAAATTAGTCTCGTCTCGGGGACTCGAGCTGTCGGAAACTATTAATTTTGGGTAAGGATGAGAGGGGCAACAAATGGCCTCTGCCAATTTAAATTTCATTAGAGTTTTGGTTTTCATTCAAGTCTTAAAGTTTTCCCTTCGTGATTGGAAAAGCTACAGTTTACTTTTGTGTTTTTTATTGAGAGAAAATTTAGATTTTAGTTAGTTTTTTATCGATAGTAAAAAAATCATCAATTTTGTGTTGTTGACGCAAATCGAGGGAGGGGGGGCCATTTTCGAGATTCAGTGTCTACAATTTTAGAAAAACAAAATGTGATTTATTTATCCTTCGGATCTTTTCTAATTAAGGAACGAACCATTTTAATAATTTCCTGTTTGTTTGGGCCATGTAATAATGTGTCATTTATTGACTTCATTAAATTCCTCAAGAACGCCACGTAAAGGGCACCGCCCGTTCTGCCATTAAGATTTCAAGCAATTTTTTTTTTTTTTTATTAACATCTATTAGGTTTTGCAATCTGTTAGACCAATTAACATTAAGCAAAATATTTTTTGATTTAAATACAAACATGAAGGTCAGTAATCCATTGATTACTGTTCCTTTAAAATTCTAGTTTATACTAGAGACATGACATTTACAATACAATTTCAAGCAAATAGCATTTTTCTGTTGCTTTGAGTTTCCGACGGATGAGCGTCGTCATAATGTTAAAATGAGAATTTATTGGACATACAGTCAAAATACTGCCTTATCGCTCTAGAATATCCGATACCTTTTTGAAAATATTGCCCTTTTTATTGGCGGATTTTAGATATTGCAATTTTCTGAGAATATATTTAACCATCCACTATTCAATTTGTTGATCAGTAGAAAATATAAGGATCGTTTACAACGGTAAATGTATTATTATACTGGTTGTAGTTATTACAGTTGTTTTTTTGATCCAGTTATTTACATATGAATCTGTTGACATTTTAACGTCATCCTATATTGTATTTGTTTATTTTACTGGCCTATTACAAATTACCTACTTCTTCAGTTTTATCAATTAATTATATAAATTCCGTGCCGTAGTGAACGTGTTAAACAATTAGTTTATTATCCGATTTAAGACATGAGACTCTACAGATATATCTGTGTATAGAATATAATTTACAAACAAAGCATGAAGGAAAAAAAGAAGAATTATTAAAAGAAATTCAAAGTAAGGCGACCTCTGTCGAATACGAAATAGCTTAATAATAATTTAAAGGATAATAAATCACAGCTAATCTCGAATTTCCTTTCTTCTTCTTAATATTCCGTACAAATGAAAGATTAGTCTTCGGAGCACGTTCATTATAATTTACGCCAATTTCAAGATGGCGCCAACAGCTTTTAATAACCACCGTCGAAAAACACTGACGTTATATTAACGCCCAGATATAAATCGAAGAAGAAATTATATTTGTTTAATATATACTTCATTCAGATTCGGACATTAGACTGTGACCGCTTCCAGATGTTTGCGATTAGATGGGCGTACGTTCTCAGAACGATTTCTGAATTATTATGGTAATGTAAAAGGCGTATACTGTTTGGGAATGTAAATTGACATCAAGGAGATAATAGTCCGTGGGATTGGTGCTTTCTTTTCCCTTTAATCAACTTGGAACAACAAGCTCAACGTGGCGCAGATTTAAGACATTATTATAATAGGTATATATATCCCTGGTCTGTGCAGCTCCGTTGCGTTGTTAACGTTTTCAGCAATAAATTCAACTGTGGGTGAACACTGACGTGTTTGATCAACCAAACACTATTTATGCCTTCACACAATTAGCTTAGCTACGTCTATTTCAACAATAAAACGACTAACGCTATAACGCAACCTTGGAAAAACAACAACAAAGACTAATAACCGAAGAAGATAACAATTAAAGAAGAAATACCATAAACTTAGGAAGGAAAAATTTACATTTTACAAGAAGATGGAGGAAAGAACGTACGAGGGTCTAAGAAAAATAACTACAACTGGAAGATTACGATTTCAGGAAAATAGGAGATTACAAAGAAAACAATACATATATGTATTTGGAGTAAGCAAATACTTGAGTAATCTACAAAAAAAATTACACTTGATTAAGTAATAATTATTTTAAAAATGTTGTAATCGTTCAATTGTTAGGTATTAATGTGGTTGAAAATAGATTTTATTAAACATTTTATTAAGACAATTATGCGTTGCCAGTTGCCTTTTATTTAGTTAAGATCTTCTAGAATACATAAAATTATAAGTGTTACATACGGATGAAATCGTATTAAAGAAAAGATTCCAAAAATGACTGAATATATAGGGTGATGTATTTAAAAAACCAAAGTGACTAATAATATCAGAGAAACGGCAAATCTAGCAATATTGCATATATCAAATCTGGAATCTTCGTTTCCCAAAATAGGCTTATCCCAAATTTTGTAGAATTCGGTCTAGCACTTTACGAGATAATTTGCCAACTCTGTATATGAATCAGATATTATAAATTATTTATATTAAAAAATGTAGAAAGTATTAAGGATATATGGAATTGAAAGAAAGAACACCATAGGCTTCAAAGACATAGAAAAATAAGCAATACAACTAAATTAACGATATTTAAATCCGTAATTAAACTACTGGATACACATTCAATCGAATCGACTTGCCTCTTACAAAAATAAGACAACAATTTAAAAATATTTGAGTGGAACATGTTCAAAAAACCTAGGAACAATGAAAATTAGCGAAGAGGAATACTCTATGTATAAAAATAAAATAAAAATAATATATACATTAGATAGCAATACTCAAATTAAATAACAAAATTAAAAGTAATTCTACTGTCCAGTCTATTTTTGAAAATATTTGTTATGGGTGCCGTAATAATATCATTCCAAATATTGAAGACTCTATTTGCAATGAAGTTTTGCCTCGATCTCGTTACAACATTTTCTTTTTTGAACTTTTTGTGTCCTCTGTAGCGTGTGTCTTGGTTGATAGTAAAAACTGTGTTCAGATTACCAAAATTATCTTTTAGGATTCGGAATGTTACAATTAGATCACCTCTAAGCCGCCGAAGTTCAAAAGTGGTCATAGAGAGTCTTTCTTCATAAGATGGTCTCGTCAGAAAGGAAGTCTAGTTGCTTTGCGTTGAACATTTTCTAGTAAAGCCTTATCACGGGTCAGGTCGGAATACCAAACAGGTACAGCGTATTCAAGAATTGGTCTTACATAGATTGTGTAGAGTTTACAAAAGGACCGGAAAGAAACTCTTGAAGAACACTTACGAATCAGAAAGAGTCTGGAATTAGCACATTTGCACACTGAACTCACGTGATCCGACCAACTCAATTCTTTGTTAACAAAAAGTTCTAAGTCACTGTGTAACATTACGGTTGTTAAAAGTTGACCATTAATAAAATAAGGTACAAATGGATTCTTCTTGCGCCGATTTTGAAAACTACACATATTTCCGAATTCAAGGGAAGCAATCACTTCAAACTCCACTTAAAAATTGAATTCAAGTTTTCTTGAAGGATACTCTGATTGGCATATACTTTTGTGTCGTCAGCATAAAATGAAATTTTATTATTTACGAGGAATTGAAGGTCACTAGTATATACCGTAAACAGTAAACAGCAATCGAATCAAAACGGAGCCTTGCGGAACTCCACTTTTGACTGGTCGTTCCTGTGAAAAAGCTTCATCTACCCTAACGTCAGAGAAATCCTGGTTGGAGCAGCAAAGGTTACCATCATCCTATTTTAGAAGGGGTATAGCGACTTTTGATGCCAAGAAAGAACGAATATATTTGAAGATCCATTTATTATTGTCACTACTGATAATCGATTCTTCAAAGTTTTGCCTTAAAGAGAGAAGAGAAAAGTGGTTAATAAGAATAATGAACTGGAAATCAGTAGAAACAAAAACAAGGGGACCCCCGAAACTAAGATGGGAAGAAGGATCTATAAAGCTGGAGGTTAAGGAGGTAAAAGGAGTCACTAGAAAAACATTAGAGCGAAGAGTGTCAAGTAATTATAATTAGAAAAAGCAATAGAGTGACCTAGTACAAAGAAATTGATCTCAGAGCTCCAATAATCGGCGGCCTTATTCCATTGGAATGTTTGGCTAAGATAGTTTTACATTTCAAACCATCTTCTTGTCTATGTTTATAGAACAAAACTAAGTTTTTACTACAGCCACCTCAAGCAACAAAAAAACATTTTTTTTCACCACTTTAGCGACTTTCTTGTAAATCCATAACTTGCAATGTGTTCATACACAATAAGCTATTTCAATATTGTTCACAGAGCCGAGTTTTCTTTTGTCTTCTACTGCTCAGGTTCTTATTTTTCTTGTCTTTTGGGTATGCCTAGTGAAAAATATTTGCACATGTATTACATATAATATTCTTTATGGTAAAGGGAGATCAGGATTAAAAAAAATAGATGTTGTACTAAATTTGTATATTCAATTTCTGATTCAGCTAAGACATATATTTAAGGATCCACTTCGTGAGTTTTATTGATTGTAAATTTATAAATTGTGAATATTATCCTCCCTTGGAACTTAACTTTACTTTCATCTACTGCAATATTTTGTGTAGAAATATATTCTCTACATTTATTGTCAATCTATTCTACATTATTAATTTTGCTTCTTGAGATGAGGGGCAGGTTCAAATGATATGATACATTTGAAGGAATTATTTTCTACAAGAAATTTCTTTGAAAAAGGGATGCTTATCTGTCCATTTCTCAATAAAATATTTTTATGTGGATGATTTATCACGTTGCTATATTTATAATGAGACTTGTCATTTCGATATGTGTAACTTATCTAATTTGATCATATGGAATACTTTTGTTTTGCTTCCTTCATTTTTGTCACTGGATACCTGTTAATTTCTCTCAAAATCTTGTCCATTGTTGAAAAAGAATTAAAAGACTTTTACTACTTGTGGTTTATATTATTAAGAAACTGTAAAATTCACAACAAATAGATTATTACACAATTTCTATTGATTATTGATCACAATATTGTAAGTTATTATTCGAGAATTCTTATATTAGTTATTAGGATAGCTTCTGACATAATTTGAAATATTTAAGTTATAATATTATTCGCAAAATTTAGTTTGATATGCCATATCTAAACATACAATTTTAAAATTCAACATACGAGTACATTCTTAATAAATATCAACTACATTTTGGTAAATCCATGCCAATGAACATATTTGTTATTAATTTCCATTAGGTCTCTCAACTTGATTTATTTAGATGAAAATTTTTCGAAAATAATTTTCAAAGAATGATTTTAATTTACAATTTGGCAATCCTTCTTAAAAAAATATTTCAAATTAATTTTTTTTGAAATATATTGATAAATAGTTTCGTTTATAATTCTTATTTAATTATTTAACACATATTTCACATTGCATTTAAAAATTGTAATGTATTTGCCAAAATTTGAAACATTGCAATACTTACCAACGAAATCAGACTGATTGATTTCAAGTAATGAAAAATTCCAAAAATGTTATAAGCTCAAATAAAATTTAATGAAAATTAAATATTTTATTTATAATGAAAGAAGCAAGTAACATGTGCGCTTCTCGGGAAGTTGTGTGTTGTCACTATTCAAAACTAAAAGGAGTTTAGAACTGCCAATACAACATGTCAGTGCTAACCCGACATAGAACTCTAAAGGGTTAAACACCACTTCTAGGGAATTTATATAACATTTCTTTATTTATGATTCCTACATGCCACTTTTTGATTAACTCATTTAATTTTCCCGGTAGGCAAAACAACATATTAATAGCATTCAAATATGAGGTTTTAAAAAGTTTACTACATATTATAAAGGTAACAAATATTTTCGAAAATAAATTACCCTGTACTATTTGGTCTCCAATTAACGTTGGATTCAGCCATGCATTATTAATTATTTTATGTTTATATGTTAAAAAGAGAAAAATATATTTAATTGTCGTATACCTATGTCTTATTAATTGCTAATTTTTGCGAATGGCTGGATCATCAATCACTTTTTTGGCCGCGTCATATTGAATAAACAAAATCCCTTGATAATTCAGTCGAACGGATTTTCTTTATTATATGGAGAAAGCCTATTACATATTAACAAGGTATTCTTGTGTCTATTAACATTAAAGCTGTCAAAAAACACTATATAATTGGTTGGTCGAGGCTCTAGGTAATAAACAACTTTTCTGTCTCTATCCTTAGGCCAAGATTTGTTTCTTATAGTCCGGGGCTCTGTATTTTTTTACAGTGCACTAAAATAAAAAAAACATTTGTACTAGACATTAAGTAAGTACCGAACTAAAGAAATTGGTGTTATTTGTGTGACTTCCTTGCAGAGAAGCTACTACACTTTGAACTTTAAGAGAGAGTAAATTCCCAGAAATATGTTGTGTTAATCAGTTCCAAAATCAATAAACCATAGACGTGCGTTTCCAAAGTAAAGGGAAATTCAAGAACACAGTATTTTGTAATTTATTTAATGAAATATAAATATACCTGTCTTTTCATTTTCATCAACAATTTTATATAAATAAATATATAAACATTGAAAATATGGAATAATCTTCGAGATTAATAATAATAAAATTATGGTTCCTCACATTCTGTTTCAGAAGACTTGTGATTTGATTACTGAGAAATTATAACAGATTCTGTAGAGATATCAATTACGTTATCCAACTCTTCCAATGTTTTTTCTATTCCTACAACATGATTAATACATTTTTTGCTAATCCTCACAGGTTACTTCAGATATTTACTTAATGAATACATTTTTAATTAAATTTAATTTAATTTAAAAGTTGTGTTATTTCTAGCAATGTAATAATATTTAACTTGATCCCATATTAAATGTATTGAATTAAGCTACATTTTTTTTAAAATTACCCATATCGATTTTTAATAATTTTGGTCTTTCTGGTTTTGACTTTGGTGAGATTGCTCCACCTGATTTTTCCTCCTTTAAAACTTTATATATCGTAGATTTTCCATGTCCTACTGCTTTAGATGACCTTTCAACTATGAAAGTTTGTGTTGTCTAAAATAGTTGTACACATTCAATGTAACCTTCTTTTTATTGAGTGACAAATGGTCTAGTTTTAATTTTCTAATGGGTGAATACTCACAAATTACTTCGATTTTTATTTATTACTCTTTTTCATGTTTATCGGAAACTAAATAACTGAATTTCTACATATTAATATTTAAATAAAAATCAGTTACTTGTGGGGGCCGTGGCCATTAAAATATAATTATCCCTTCTCTTACGGTTACGGCTATGACTGGTGTTAATCATCCTAAAAATAGTAAAATAATACGATAATCTGAAAAATGTAAAACGTTTTATACTGAAATCTTAGTAAACAATTTAAAATCAATGACAAATATTGAAGATTTACTGCATGTACCGTACTATAAATTGCATACTAAATTAGGTATTATCACAAAACATTTCTGAGAATTTACTTTATTTTAATGTTCAAATGCAGATTATCAGATAATTGTATGGTTACATCTTATTCTTCAAAATAAATCCTAAGTGTATGTTTTTCACTGTAAAGAACGACAATGTTTTTCTACTACCCCCTTCTGGTCATTGTTATTAATTTCTTACCATTTATAATCAGCAAGACGCCATGATAATTCTGCCAAGTACTCGATGGGAAAATAGTATTTTTTGATAATATAACTTATTAATTTATATAAAAGTTGTCATTTTAAATCCCATTTAATATTTCCACACGGGTGTGTTCCGCCATTTTAAACCAATTATATGGTCATTTCTTAACAATAGAAAATATTCTTCTCACATGCCACTGATATAGGAGTATATATTTGAAACGGGGCTTATTATCGTTCAGTGCCAAACGGTCCCAGAGACTTATCTCGACTATTAATCAGTACACCTACGTCCCAGGTGCCACCTGAGCCCCACAAATTCATTTTCACAATTTGTTTACTCTCCTCCTTTTTACATTGTTGCGTCGTTTGGTCAGTGGTGTGACATCAACAACTATCTTTCTTATTCAAATACTATTCAGAAAAATGGAAATTAATTAATATAAATGATGGTTTACAAAGAACTGTCATGCATATGTACATATGTAGAATTTTATTCAGGGGTGGGTCAAAAAATATCAGGTTCAATTTTTTGTAATATTTTACGGTCAAACTCTTCATGGTTATTTATTTAGAGGAATAATGAATGTTGTAAATTTACGGGATGTCATTTGTCAAAATGGTATTAATTAGGTATTATAAATAGATAAATTATTGCGATACAATCAGCCGGTACTCTGTCTACTAGCGAAACTGGGTGTAATAATTCGTTAAGTTGAAATACGTCAGTGGAAGTAAAAGTAAAAAGCCTTTAATAAGTAAATGGTAATTATTAACGTCTGAGTCGTAAACGATCTACAAGAAAATCCATAAAATAACAAGTGTTTAACTCTTTCTAAAGCAAACTAATTGATAGAAACGTCCTTATATCTGATTACAATTAAACAAACTACATGGGTGTGACCAAAGGTACACGCCATATACGTCTAACCCAGATCTATGGCTTTTGTATTCGACTGACTTTAATTTCAGGCAATTATCAGAGATGGACTTAACCTATTTCGAAATTGACTTTTTCCATTATTTCTTTAGAAGTTTAGCAGCAATATTTACGGAACTCGAATTCAAGATTATAACGATTATACGATGACGAACTTCCTAAAATTTTGAATTACCCGGTAAAATGCGCTTAATTCAAAATCAAAAAAATATTTAAAAGCTCTTTCAGAAGGTCTGTAGTAAAGTGGCATGTAGGTATATATTTCTACAATGAACAACTCAAAAATATAATAACAATAATAACTTATAAAACGCCGAAAATCATTGCCAATATTTTTAGTTTGTATTTTGACAATTATTTCTAATTGGCAAAATGATATGGTAATTATATAAATAAACTACATGGAAATGCCCTTCAACTTATTTATTTACTATAATCTTATAAATAAACTATTCTTATCAAATTCATTTCGCATAATAGAAGTTGTCTGGAACATAGTGCAAAAAAATTAAAACAGAAATTCTCGGCTAACCTATCATTGTGAATTTATAACTTCTTAAAAATTGTTTTAAAACATTAATTCCACGACTTCCCAAAACTTTTTAAATATTTTTGTGATAATTGTTTCAACTCTTGAGAACCTTAGATAAGATTAAAGAAAATGACAGGCTTTCACATACAAATTTGTTTTTCTATTATAAATATTTCAACCAATAATATTCTTTATTTTCTAAAATATTTAGTTAATATTATGTATTTTGTGCATTATGTAACCTAAAAAAGATGAATTTCCCCGATTTATTTGTTCGTTTAGTACTGTATATTAAAATTAATACCAATCATTTATAATCTTAAAATGTCAAACGAAAACGTCGCAAGCCGAAAAAACAATCAGATAAGCAAAGATAATTTGGTTGAAAGAAGAATCTAGAAAGTCGTTTAAAATAAAAGATTTTTTAGATATCTATATAAAAATTATACGTTCTGAATTAATTTACGGTTTACGTCAAGTTGAATTTGATATTATAGAAGAACAGATTCGAGAGGATATTACTAGAGTCTAATATAAAAAAAATCTAAAACAATCAATTAAATTAAAGAATATAGAGGACACTCAATGTAATCACCACAAATACACATAAGTTTTCCGTTTCCAAAACTTATTTGCCACTCAATTAACTAACACTTTAATAAGGGACTTAAATATAATATACATCCTAAAATCACAAATAACATTCAACAAATTTTAGCAGTTGAAGAGAATATAAATCAGACCGGAAGATGACCTTAAGAGGTCGAAACTAGTTGTCTTTATGTGGTTTGATTTTGTATTTCATTAAATTTTAACATTTATAGAGATAATATTTATAGAGATTCCATAGAGTAAGGGTAGAATGAACTGTGTATTATAATTCATATATCAAAGTGTAAAGGTAAAGGAGCCGTTTTACATTGAAAATGATGCATTTTCATATTCAGTTTCCTATAAAACTGTTCAATTAATTTTGTAGAATTTATTCAGTTAGCTAATTTAAAGACAATCTTATTAAAAATATGTTTTAAATACTTGTAAAAATGAATCAGATAAATAGTTCCTTTGTCTGATCCAAGTTTTAATCTAAATAGTGGCAAACCCTTTTTTTTTTAGAAATGGAACAATTAAAAAAACATCACCAAAATAAAGTCCTCGAGTAAACACTTTTACTTTTAAACACTTTCAATTATTGATGAAAATTGAGGTTACTTTATATATATATATATAAATATATACGATAATAACAATAATAACAAATAAATAAATTAATCTAGGAGTGTCAAAATTTCAACAATAAATATTGTGGACTGTTTGAAGTTTAAAATGGAAGAGAGAGAATCAAAATTCTGATATTTATTTTTTTGTTTTGGAAAACAGAGTCAACTGAAATCTACAATTTATGATTTGAGTTGTAAGATAAGTAACATTTATCTTTTAAACCACCCCGTAATAACTTATTAAACAGCAGCATATAATATTTTTAATAAAAGAATAGATATGTGATAAAAATGTCAATTCAAATGGGGCGAAGCCAGTCCTGCGTCTCAGCTTCGCCGTAAAGTAAATAAAGCCAGAGTTAGTCTCATAAATTGTAAAAAGTCATATCATTTAATTTGGCTTGAGCAAGAGTGCAGCATAACATAAAAATAAACGTATGCGGACAATAATGGAAGTTGAAATACAGGTTATCAAACATTTGCACGTAGTTTGTGTCAATTGTCAGAAACAAACGACTGCGGCCTTATCTTGATCGAAGATGGCGATGCCGGGATCACTCGGCCGAAGGCACGGGATGGATCGAAGTTGGCCGAGATTGTAGTTAGTTCTTCAAAAGCAGTAAAATTCTAATAATTGTATTTAGAACAATCTAGAACCAGGGTCTTTTAAGTTGAAAGTCAAATTTGTTATGAGTAAGATTGAAAAAACCGAAGGGGCAATTAAATACTTTGAGTACGGTCCTGCATCTAATTCCCTAAAGTCGCAGTGTTATCAAAATACGGTCCTATACATTTTAGTATACCTTTTTTAGAAACGGAACAAACTGGTATTCAAACGGGTGCCAAACAGAAAATCCGATATGTGAACCAATATCTATGATGTGATCCTGGCACCACAATGACTACAGATTAAAAAAACCAGTGGAGCACTTAATCAATTTGAGAACGATCCTGCATCTAATTCCCATAGGTCGCCTAGTTATCAAAATACCGTCCTAAATGTTTAGAATCTTTTTAGAAACAGAAAGCGGAAGATATACATATATACAAGGAACGAACTGTTATTAACCGAACAAGTAGTAGTAGAAAATCCGATATATAATCCGGGCACCAGAATTACTACAGATTGAAAGCAAAACGAAGAGGCCGCTAAACAATTTGAGAACGGTCCTGCATCTAATTCCTATACGTCGCATAGTTATCAAAATACCGTGGCTGCCCGTTTTTACGAACGGAAAGACATGCAAGGAACGAACTGGTATCAACTGGGCACCAAACAAGTTGTACCAGAAAATTCGATATGTGAACAGCACCAGAATGACTACCTTATTAATTTTGCTTTTTTATTATTATTACTTTTATTATTAATATATATTTACATGGGGCTTTTCAAATGGACAGCTAATATGTAGATTTTGGATGATCATTTGAGTCAAGAGATTTAGATCCTTTTCACAAATATGTTGAGAATTCATATTATCATAATTTGTGTTATAAGCACGAGAACTTGTAAACAACGACAATACCATTAAAGTGTGAATTAAATATAATGAATTAAATAAAATATAATAACAAAATTTAAACAAAGTTAATAAAAGAACATTATAAAATCGTGTGCGACTTAAACTCAGAACCATAGTAGCATAGTGAACTAATATAATAGATATGGTGGCAAGAAACAGGAAAAAGATAACAAACAAAGGAGGTTGGGGTTAACAAGTTAATACAAGCGAATAGGAAAGATGAGACAAGGGTCAATAACGGCAGTCAACTGATCAACCCCACCCGCCTTTACTAGATGCTATGTTGAGTCAAAGCTACTTTCCTCTGCAGTATCTGAAAGAATTATGCTGTCTAAGTCTGGACGGAAATCTCAGGAATTAACATCTTACAGGTCCATAAGTCTCCTGCCGATATTCTCCAAATTATTTGAAAAACTACTATTAAAACTAATCCTTCAGGGTAGACAGCTGATCCCCAACCCTAATTTGAATGTAAAATCCAGCATGGAACAGCTGAACAAATACACATAGTAAAGTAAATAAACAAAATATTTTGTGATAATACCTAATTTATTATGCAAATTGATACCTGCGGTAAATCTTCAATATTTGCAACTGATTTTAAATTGGTCTCAATGACTTCAGTACAAAACTTAATATATTTTTGGGACTATCGTATTATATTAATATCTTTCATGGTTGTAGCAGAGTATCTAAGCTAAGAGTACCATAGCTGTAACCGTAATAGAAAGGGATAATTATATTTTAAGGCCACGGCGCTCATAAGTAATTGATAATTTTGTAGAAATTCAGTTATTTAGTTTTCGATAAACGTGAAAAATAGTACTGACTGAAAATGGAAGTGAGTAGTCATCATTTTAACAATTAAAACGTAATAAAAAGAGGGTTATATTGAATGTTTACAAATATTTTAGACAACATAATGATACCGAGGTTGAAAAGTAAAAAAAAGTCGAAGTCATTTTTTTTTGAACAAGCAAATACGCAAACTTAAATACGCTAATTTATTCTGAAGAAATTGTATGTTCGCGACGAGAGTGCCCTAGAAAAGTAAAACAAACTATGCATAAAATAAAAACATTTTCTATTTAGATTTAGTTTAATGCAGCACGGTGCATAGGAAAAGTTTGGCAACGTATTCTGGGAATTTACTCTCTCTTAATATTTAAATGAAGTGTAGATTGATTCCTTGTTGGTAAAATTTTTGCGATGGTTTACAGAACCTTTTTTAAACAGCCATCTATACTTGAGCGGCCTTTCAATGATTGTTTTAACGGGTCAAACATATGGATTTTTTGACGATTTAGTCCATCAAATAAAAACTACACCCACTATTTTTTTAAAAGGCCAACTTTTTCAATGTCTACAAAAATGTTTTAATAATAAAATGAATATTAAATTATTAAGTCATAGAGGGACTCTTTTAACACAATTACCTTCCCTTTTACATACACAATAAATTATTAATCTTAAACTAATTTAATTTTTATACCCCTCTTTAATTTTATTAATTTTGGCTTTGTTCCTAAGACTCAATTTTTTACTTTTATTTTTATTTATTATTTATACAACTTATTTCCAGTCAATGCTGAATCTTTGTTTTATATGCCTTTTCCGTTTAAGTTATTTAGATAATACCCATATCTTCAACTTTTTTCTCTCACAGAAGCATATCATTAAATTAATGCTTTATTTTAGTTTTAATTGGCTAAATTTTAAATTTCAAATTTTTTGAATTTTTATCCTGAGGTGGGCTTAATTTAAACGAATAATTAACAACTAAAAAAAAATAAGGAGAGTTATTCATAAATCTCAAATGTTGTATGTAGGATTGAACCAAAGAAAACTCTAAATCTTTTTGTGGTAAAGATATAGTTTTCTTTGGTTTAAGAAAAAAAAATACAGAAAGAGTTATTTACAATCGGAATTTTTTTCCGGGATTTTTATTAATATTTTTGCAAGATTTAAATTAATAAAAAAAACATAAAATTATTTCATAAAAAATACTATTTCTAATCGTAATAGGAGGTCTATTCAGTTTTTTAATATATTTAGTAGATTAAAGAAATAAAAAGTGGTAGACCATTTGAAACGAGTAAACGTGCCTATTGCCCCTTTGAAATGCAATAAATCTCAATATCGATTATAGCAATAATTATTTTGTTTCAGGTAACAAACATTTTGCTTATTGCCGCTATAAATAATGTTGACGAATAGGAATTAGGAATATGCCAATAAATAAGCTTGTTTATTGCCAAAAATAATAAATTATATCACTTTTGTAATAAAGCGCCCGGAAATTTGTTAATCATTATGACACGCTTATTCGAATAACCATTCAGTTAGTGAAAAAAATTAATTTTCATTTTATAATTTTAACGGAATAAAAACAGAAATATGAAGCGAAGTTAGTCCTAAAGCAACAACAATTCCACAACGTATAACCCCTAAACCAATAAAGAAAGAAAAAATATCTAATAATCCCTCGGAGGGATTTAATATATAAAAATCTAATATCGAGACTTAGTTGTAGGTTATGGAGGTTTTAGAGGAAGTAATATCCCGGCAATATCCTGCTCCTTGGCAATATTTGAATGGGCCTGGAGCCACAGTAATGACGCCCGTTCAAAAGCTAATTAAAGAAAAATATTTATTTTCCAAACACAATCTTTACAGTAACCGATCCCGGCTCAGACTCATTCTCTTTTATGCTGAGCAGAGAACAGGGCCCGCCTTTTGTCACCGTTGTCATATTTCTCTTATTCCACACCATTGTGCTGATCATTGTTAACACCTCACCTTCCAACATTGATGCCTCCTTTCTTTCTTTTATTCTGTAAATATGCGCGAAATAGAGATGGAAATTAGGTAGCAATGAGAAATAAGAGAGGGTAATATATCATTTTATTCTAGGTAAATCGAACCAACCCATTGACGTACTATTGCAATGCAAATTATATAATTGGATAACATTCCAAGGTAGGTGTCATTATTTTATTTAACTGTAAGTTTGCGATTTAATTGTGTTACTTTTTATAGGGGACTTAAATTATAGTTATGTTTGTGGGAAAATTTAGTAATGCCCGGTATAAATTTAATGTGAGATGCAAATGACTACTTAATCTCAGGGTGAGTTCAATTAAAAGTGTGGTTTAAACAATATAATGATCTAAGTTTATTATTAAACAAAGAAAATAAATAATAAAAAATGACAACAATTAGCACTTTATGGTTCTTTATGCTGTAAGTAAAAGTCCAACTCTTCTCACTTCCTATGTGTTAATTCAAAATGTCCGTCAAACCACGGCAGTTGGCCCAAATAAAGTTTTTCACACTTTGATTGTCCAAATATTCCCAAAAAATTCAAATTTCAACTTCTTATTGGAGTCTGTCCACAACAGTTTATTTACTTCTATTAATAAGACTATTATTTTTCTTATAATTTTCCTTTTTTAGTTTAAACACTTTATGTTTATATTTATACAGTTGTCTTTATAACAATAAACGATACTAACTGAATGCTTTGAATTGTTCACTATCAGGTGATATCAGTTATGTTTACTTTAATTACTATTTATTTTTAAGAAAATTTGAATTTGAGGTTTAGTAATAATTTTAAATATCTTACAATTAATGATGTTTCTAGTCTCAGGTACCAAACAAAAGAGAGCTCCGTCAAATTTTAAGGGAGCTTAAATAATTTTCCGAAAAGAGAGCATTTTTTATTTTTATTTTTTTTAGTTTTGACACTTAATTATTAAAACTTCAAAAAATTATTGATTACAAATTACAAGAATATAAATTTTTATTTATTTTCGATTGTATCTAATGAATTAACTATTTATAATTAATATCTAAAATTTTTACTTGTATCTTGTCATTATAATTTTTATTTCTACACTAAAATTTAGTTTATTATTTAGGTACAACAAAGCCTATTTTTTTTTACAATTAAATATTTTAATTTTGTTATAATCAAGAAATTTTAGATTCTTGCATATTTCTAAACAGTGACCAAAGTTTAATTAACAATTTGTATTAAATTTACAGAATTTTGATTAGTTTAAGTATTATAAGTTTTACATAAAATCTTTGAACATTTTCTTATATTGTTTTAACCAATTTTATTTCATTCATGTGTTTATACCTATCAATTTTGTTTAATCCTTAATTATTCCCGATACTGGCAGATATTTGTATGGATAATTTTGAAAAATTTTGAACAATAATTAATTTGCTAGATTCATCAAATTTTATTATAGGTATGTTGATGATATAATTAACTTGTGGACTGGCCACCTTAGATAATTTAAATGAATTTTTAAATTTTATTAACAATTTACATTCACAATAATATTCACTTTAGAAATAGAATCATAAAATTGAAGTTTATTATACAAATATAAAAATAGACAATAGCAGCAGAAGTAAAAATAGCAAGTTTCAGAATATGAAATGAAATAATAATAATTCATAAATAATTTCACAATGTCAACTAGAAAATTTCTAGAAATATGACGTCACATAGCAAAAACTAAAAATAGAGCTGGTAATTATTACGAAAAAAAAATGGTAGTAAAATTACTTCCTATATAACTATTTTCGCCCTTCTAGGGAAGTTTTTAGTTTGCAAATCATTCCATCACACTTATTCCCTTTTACCAATCACGCCTTAATAGATAATTAAATTTTCTTAATCTTTACAAGGTATACTCTTCCTACGGCGATACTTTCGTCAGCTTTTCATTCTTCTGGTCCCATTCTTAGAAATTTTGTTATTGTCTCATTTACACTTAGACTATTTTTTTTGCTTTCTCCCATCAGTCGTGTTATTACCTTTTTCATCTAGTTTTTATGAGATTAATGTTCCACTATCAGCGAAAGCCAAAAAAATGGTGTTTTTTTTCATATAAGACTATTATAAGAGCCCTTCTCCCATACCGAACAATCCAATATGAATTATGAATGGCGCCATGAACATTAGTTTCTAATTCCTGAGTGAAACTCATAATGAACTATAATTATACATGTTTGTGTTTTTAGTAAATATACAGGGGTGTATATGATATTTTAAGTATAAGAATAGGCGGTAACCCTCGCATAAATAGTATTTCGCTTCGCTGAGTAACCCTGTATTTATTTTCCGATAAATAAGTAAATAGTATTCCAGTGATTGAGTTATTGAACGTAAAAGTGAAGGCTATTGGCATTCATAGCGCAAGGTACGAAGTTAGCGATAATTCTGAGAAACTTAAAACCATCATCCCGAATGTCTAAACGTATTACTAGAGAAGTTATTATTCAAACTAGAGTTATGTCTCGTGCATTTCAATACGAATTACCTATATTATATTATATTATATATACGCTTTGTAAATAAGTTTGTGTATCCGGCGAGGATATACATTTGTCGCTAAAATTTTAGAAATTCTTTTTACTTTATTTGTCATTTATATCCTTCCATGCTTAATTAAGCAAATTACTATACAATGATAAAGTCAAATTATTATTTCACCTATTACTTTGTGGAAACTATTCATAATAAATATGAAAAGGTAAATTATATTTATCTGGATTTCCACGGTGTTTCAAAACTTTTTAAGTTTGAGACCAAAGTTTCGCTGTTTTGACACAGCATTTTCTGGATTTGTTAGAAAATTGCCAGATTTTTTATAATCCTGAATAAATTCATGTTATAAACATTTAAACCAATTATTATTAAGTAATGTATACAATATTCTTCGATAATTGAACTTCCAAGGTTTAATTGTTCATTCAGTACTATGTATTGATGACATTTTGGGTATTTCTTTATTTCTTATTCCTTCAAAAAATCAAATTCTTCTTTCTTATTTTGTGTTTAGTGTCAATGAGGTGTTTTGCATACTGTGACGCATCTGGTTGTTTTAATCTATAAGCAGGAAAGTGTTCTCAGTACCTTATGTTAAAATTTCTTAGGGTATGGCCAAGATATATGGTGTTACAAAGCGGGCAATTTATTTTGTAAATACCTGATTTTGAAAATATCATAATGCTTTGAGCAATTAAAGAAATACGGTGCAATATAAAGTGAATCTCTAAAAAAAATTGACTTTTTGTATTTTAATTACATATGAAATAAGACTTTTATAACTACCTTGTTAAGATAGTTATCAACAGATTTGCTAAAATCCGTTCGTCTTTTCAGGAATAACATTAAGAAAATATAATTTTAACTATCCTAAAACGTTACATAGAAACCAAAAATGTAAAAAATAACATTCTATTTAATATTATAAAATTGGTAATAACATCCAATAAAAATGGAAGAAAATGAAATTTAAAAATATTTTTTTAACAACCTTTTCCTAATTTCCCATATACAACTAATATTGACCCATAGTCGTATATGTATATATTCGGTTTAAATTTAAGTAATCTATAAGCTTAATAAGGATAATCAATAATTTCTCCGGATACGGGAGCGTAATATTTGGTTTTTTGTGTCGACGATAAAGAATACATTTTTAAAAATAAATTTGGTGTAATAAAATGTTATTGCTTATTTATATGTGATTGAATAATGATATAATAACCCTGACTCGGTGGATATTATCACTTCACACAAATAGCGACGGGGGGCTCGAACAAAATATTACATCGAGCTCGGTACGTGTTTATAATCTCTCACACCCAGAGAATAATAGTGCTGGGCTATTCCTGTAATTCAGAGGCTTCAGATTACAGATAATGCCAGAGTTGGACTATGTCATAAGTCATAATATTAATAATGAGCCCCTTTTGAATCCGAAGGGCTTCATTTTGTCGTCATTATGTATGGGCGTTAAGAACCTTCGTTCTCTTCGAAAACAGGTAGAAACAACTTATTCATCTAATTATATGTGTACAAATATTAAAATAGCTTTGATTAAAAAAAATTTTTTTTGTTTTAAAGTCAAAGAAATTATTTACTTCATAATTAGATTATATATATATATTATTATATACATAATCTTAGCCCTGTTTAAATCATATAAGGTTGTCAGGGTATTTTAACTATGCACAAACGTTTTCCATTCCTTCGTGTTTCTCGCTTTAATACCAGCTTCGCTCCACGTAACTTTTCTCTCCTTAAATATTTCCGCTATTGAATTATCCCATGTTTTTCTTGGTCTTCCTATTTCCTGTCTTCTTGGCTAGCCATATTCTTTTCACTGGTCTCATATTTTCCATTCTTACTAAGTGTCCAAACCATTTTAGTTTTTGTCTCATGATTTTATTTAAAATTGATTCAACTTTTAACTCTTCATGTACAACTTCATTTCTTATTGGATCCCTTCTGGTAATGCCTTTTACTTTACAAAGAAACCTCATTTCGATCGCCTGTATTCTGCTTTTCATGGACTTTGTCATTAAGCAATATTCACTTCCATTTGTAAGAATCGGTGTAACCATTGCCTTACATACATTTAGCTTATTTTTTGCTTATTTCCTAGAAAGTTCTTACTCAGTGCGTAGAATACTTTTGCAGGTGAACATACTCGTTCACTTATCTCGGCTTCCTGTGTTCCATTCAATTGTATGTATACTCCGAGGTATTTAAAACTGTTTACTTGTTCCAGTTTTGTTCCCTCCACTTCGATTTTTAGAGTGCCCTCCTATTTACCTATTACCATAATTTTTATTTTTTCCTTATTTATTTTCAAATTTCTCATCTTTAGTGCTTCGTTCCATACTGATATATTATAACCAAATGATCTGTACGCTCTGCAATATCCACTGCTTCCGTATTTCTCCTCCGATTGGTTGTTATCTTTTTTCACATAATTTCTTATTAGTCTGTAAAATAGAGTCAATATTATTTCTCAGCTTCCTTCCCACTCCTCTTCTTCTCAAACCTTTCCAAATTAACTGCCTTAGCTCACTGTCGAATTTATTTTGTGAGTGTTTTTTTTTATAATTTCTGTTCATCTAAAGTCTTCCCTCTACTATTCTTTCATATGTTTTTAATACAATGCTTAATAAAGTAATTCCTCTATAATGATTACACTCAGTTGCGTCTCCTTTTTTAAACAAAAGTATAACTATTCCTATTTCCCATTCTTCTGGAAATTTTTCGTCTTCCCATATTTTATTGAATTATTTAGCATAGTAATACCTATTTCTCCTAAATTTTGTAACATTTCGGGTGTAATATTGTCATGCTCAGGTGATTTCCTCCTTTTTAGTATTTTAATGCTTCCGTAACTTCTTCTATTGTTATGTTTTCGTTACATGATTCTTGTATGTACTCCTGTGCGTTACCTGGAATATTTTCGTCATTTTCCATTTATTTTTAACTTCTCTTGTAATACTTGATTTCCCCTTCTTTTTTGAGTGTTTTTAGTACCTTATAGAATAATTTCTGGTTTCGTTTACTATCTCTTTCTATCTTCTTCCGAAATTCTTCCCAATAATCTCTTTTTGCTTGCCTCACCTTGTCTATTACTATTTTTCTCTCCTCTTATATTCCTCATAACTATCATTATTACGCTAGCTTAAATAATCTTTTTATTCCACCATCTTGTTAATTTTTTATTTCCACCTGTTTTAATAATACTTTTAAATCTACACCACATGTCTTTTACTGAGAAGTTTTGTGTAAAATCTGTGCAATTTCCCAACGTCCCTTCCGTGCTTTGTAGCTCCTTTTCCTTTTCTTAGCTTATAAGTTTCTATTGTTCTCTTTGCTTTCCATTTTGTTCTTGTGTTTCGTATATTCCTCCTGCCTTGCCTTAGGACTATTCTCATTTTGCTTTTAACTAGTAGTGTATTTCGCTCTTCTGACTCTTGCAGCCCTCACATCGCGTCTTTTACTTCTGTTTATCAGTATATAATCAATAATTGATTTTTCATTTCTTGATTTTACTTTCCTTGTATATTTGTGTATGTTTTTATGCTCGTAGAACGTATTTGTAATTATCAATTTTATTATTTAATTTAGTATGCAAAAGTTTATTAATATCATTTCATTGTTATTTCTAATGGTTTCTCCATGTTTTCCCAAAACATTATTACTCACTTCATCTTTTACTCTAACTCTCCCATTCCAATCACCAATCATGATTAGTCTGTCATTCCTATCTTCTATGGAATCACTTAGTTTTTCCCAAAAGTCTTCCTTTTCATTTGTTTTTCCTTATTCATTTGGACCGTACACTATGATTATTGTGGATTTTTCTTCTAAATATAGTTCTAATTTAAGGATTCGCTCTGTTATTCCCTCACATTTAGTAATTAGTTATTTGTGCTTTTTATTTATTATACAACCAACCCCTTCCTTTACTCTATTGTCCTAATTTACAACACTGTATATTAACAGATATCCCTTGTCCATTTCAATTTTGCCTTTTCCTTTTTTCCTTTTTTCTTTTTTTCTTTTATTCCTAATATATCTAAATTTTCTTTTTCAAATTCGCCAATTAATTCATATTCCTTTCCTGTTTATTTTTATTTTCTTTTCTTTTCAAGATTTTATTAATATAAAACTTAGACATTTTTCTATCCTGATGTATCCTCATTTTCCACCTATTTTCTGCTCTTTCTACTTTGATTCTTCTTATAGAGTCTTAAATTTTTTCATTTGTTGCATGAAGTTTGAGTACTTTTCATTCATCTTTTTATTTGCATTTTTTTACCTTACATATTTTGTGTAAGATTATTGTTTTCATCTTCTATGTTATAGTAGCAAGGCAAAGTAATGTGTAAAAATTTGATAAAAAATTTGTGTTTTCTCTAGAATACAGTAAGCAAATAAAATTTATGAGATAACTTCTACTTGTTAGGCGTTACTGTTTTGTAAAGACTATTCTTTTCATAACTAAGGATGTGGATTTAATAACTTTTGTGTGATTGTATGGAATTCTATCGACAGTTAATCTATTAATAAACTTTGTATTGTACATGAATAGACGGAGGACAAAGAAACCAATAAAAGACCTCCGAAAGATGCGAAACTCCGATTTGACAAGTCACAGTTGACTAACTCATTGTCAACTTCTATTCAAGTGATTATAAAGAATGAGAATGAGTTTAAAACATGCTGTCTTTTTTGTTATAGACGAATAACTTTTGGTACGTGCAAAAAGACATTAAAATGGTCGACAAATAAATTTCAAAATCGGCCTCTGGATCGAACAAAAGGTGGCTTCGTATACTAATAACATGGCACTCAATATCCAATTGAGAAGAAGTTTACAAACCGTAAAATATTGTTCGCCTGATTCGAGATTAGCCCAAAACTATTAACTTTGCTTGCTCACCACCGAACTCCTCCATGGGCGTATCTAGAAGCATATTTTTCCATTTTCATAAAAATAATCTATTAAAATGTCAAACAAATAAATATAAATAATCATAATTTTTTAAAGTTGTAATTTTACAATTTTGTAACACAGTTAATTTTTTCAGACCTGAAGATGACTTTAAAAAAGTCGAAACTTGTTGTCGTTTGAATAATAAGAAAAATTGTTGTGGTATGATTTTGAGTTACCTTTTTTATTTTTTATTTATTAGTACAATGAAATTAATAGATATTATTGGTTCTATATAGGTTTTTGTTAAAAAAATTTAGACCAGTTTATAAAATTTAAGAGAACTATTTAATTTTTATCTCATTATCTAGTAATAGTTCTCTAAAATATTGAGAAAACAAAAAAAATGAAGTTTATAAATGTAAAATATAGTTACTTATACGATATTCTAAAACTCTTTAAATATTCTTATGGTAATTTTTTCACCAGTGATCTGTGAAATTGTCATATAAAATTGCCCAGACTCTTTGAAATTTTGAAATCAGACATAATGAACACTTACGAGCATATATATAAAACAACCGATAAGTAACATTATGCAAAACACTTTATTAGCACTAAACACAAATTTAAATTTGACAAAACAATAGAAACAACAATGAAAATCTTTCATGTACCTATGTAACAAGAAGCAAGAACTAGATTTTTTTAAACAATTTGAAATAAAGAGATATCTACGATATCCCTCAGTAAAAAATTCTAAACGCACCAATAAATCTGAGAAGCTCTCCTCTTGTAAACTACCTTTTGGATTAAATATACAGGATATCTGCGAAAATAATGCTTATTTTTAAATGGTATGTAGAACGTGTCAATTTTAACAAAATAAATTTTTTTCTAACATCGTCAATTTACACAAAAATTCGCTAACTGGAAAATTTATACCTGGCGACATAAAAATATGTCTCATGTAACTAAGGAATATCTACCTGAGGAGTCATAAAATTGTGTTAGTTTGCAGAACGTTCAGATCGCTTAATCGTTTTAAGTTTATCGTTTGATAAAGTAGTTTCAATAATAATAATTCAGTAAAAAATGGCATTTTATTCAAATTAAAAATATAACGACATGTTATTTACGATGTTCTGTATCAGTGTCCCAAATATTATTGGAAACGTGTAGTATATTACCTAAAAAAAGGTCTAATAATTGGCGAAAATACATTTTTCACTCTTCTACATCCCCTGTAATGGACCATTCTAAATATCCAGGTGTACTAAAATGACTTTAGAAAAAAATTAAAAGACATTTTTATGATGCACACGATGTTTACCTCATCCATAAATATGTGCATTATTTTCACGGACACCTTGTACAATATTAACCAAATGTTTTAGAAAATGAAGAATATTGATTTAAACATTTATGACCAAAAATCAAATCTGTTTGTCAATTTTTTATATCTTATCTGAAGATACCAAAGAACAATGTTGAAACAAGTGACAGAAGAATATTTGAAAAAGTTTTAAGGTAGAAACAATTATTAAAATAAGGTTTAGCTGATGAAACATTATAAAATAATAATGTTTATCTTATTACCACATTTCTTTCTTTCTTCGAATTGAGTGTAAAATATAATACTCTGTGTATTATGGAAGATTAGACAGTGCGTGGTTAAAACAAAGTATTGTAATGCATTGTTCTGTTGAATAGGTCAAAATGATAGGGCGAGGGTAAAAGAGGGTCACTAAAATCGGTGCTGGTCGGTTGTTAAAACTTGTTTTACAACAATTAATTTGTGGCTGAAGCTGCCGCTGACAATGCCCACTGATTATATTAGGCTAGTTTCACAAGAGATTCTTATTCTTTATTATTATACGTTTGTATACGATGGTTTTTTATATAATTACCTATAATTAGATTTGGTAATCACCAACAAATATTGACGCATTTGCTCACCACTGTAATTATTAAGAGGAGGAAGAAGCTACAAATCGGCGGTGGAGAGTAAAAGTAATTTAATTAAAACATTACGAAAAGCAATGCATCTTTCTGAGAATGAATAATTGGAGACCACAGCTTCGTATAGAAAATTATACAATAATAATAATAATAATAAATATCCTAAAATTCATTATTCTACTACTGAACCTCCGAAAGCAGTACTTATGCGGGAACAGAGAATATTCTTGGACTGGGATTTAAATCTGAGTACTCTATCATTAGAAATAACTGCTAAGGCGGTACTCATCAAATTCTATAATGAACAAGTAAACTTAAGAAGAATATGTATATAGTAATTATGATCTAAAACAGCAGACTGCCTGACTAAGGCTGATAACATTTTGGTTATGACAAGATCAAAAAGAGAACTAAAGAATATCTTTCAGGTTCTTGAGAGCAAAATAAAGAAATATGTAGAATGAGTATAAACATACCAATGATGATGATCTGGAAAATGAGGAAAGAAGAATAAGAATGTCAACAGGCTATTTTTTTGAGAAAATTCCAAAGTTTGAATATCTAGGGGTGACTTTGACGGATAAAGTAGATAATGCTACTGAGATAGAAAAACGACCAGCCAGGGGAACTAAAGCTGAGTTAGTAGAACCAAAGATTATATCAAGAGGACCCAAGATACATTTAAATTCCATAGTAATTCGACCTGATGTGATATTTGTATTTGAAGTGTGTATTATAAACAAATAAGAAGAAAAAATAAATAAAAGAATGGAAACGAAAAATCTTAAAAAGATTAAATGAAACGTTCAAATGAAGGAAACTGAATGGAATATGAAATTAGATAGAATTACACTTTTTGCTGCTGGAGAATACAACAATACACAAAAAACAAATTTTATTTCAGAATTCTTCCCCAGAAATAAGAAACAAATTTACATTGATAAGTGCAAAAAGAGAAACAAATAATGTGAACTTTCATTACAATTGATGTGTTAAGAGTTACAAATAAAATGTTTACCAAATTTGTTACTTTAGTTTTAATTTCCTGGATGTATTTGCAGCCAGAAATGAAGATGTTTGCGTATTCCATTGGATATCGTTATTGGAGGTCTGGGTTGTCACATTCTGTTGTTCTGAATCTGAATTTTCGGTTTATGTCCCTACGTGTATAAAGAGACAAGAAGTACTAACGAAAATGAATTAAAATAGAATATAGTGGAAACCTCTACCAAAATTAGAATATAGTGGCCCATTAAAATAAAAAGCAAAATATATTTTTTTAATCTCTTAAAATTAGTGCTTTACCAAAGAGTAAACCTTAACTATTGTTCTTCTTGACGTTTTAAAAACTTCTGTCTGTATCCAAAATTATCTTGTATTCTTCGCTTTTAATGTCATTGCTCTAAAAAGTATATAAAAATAAAATAATAAACACAATTAATTGAATATTGAATTGGTAATACCTTTGGAACTACATGAGGTTTTAAAGATTTATATAATATGTCTAAACTTTCAAATTAACTGCTGCATGGCTTAAAATTTATGAATAATGTTTGGACATTTTTTTCAAATATATCCTCATGTTTACGTGCTCTTTTCCATTCATCTAAAACGTATGTGGTAATTTTATTGGTATTTGGGAACCTAAAAAACATTTGGGTTAGATATGATTGAACTACTGCAATTTTTAATTGCACATCTCATTTTTCGATCCATTATGGAAAACAAGTAAAATCAAATAATTTTCAAGCCTAGTTCAATAATAATAAATAAAAAAAGTTCTAAAACCAACCGTGATGTATTCAAAACTTACCACTCAACCTCACGATAGTGGCTACATACATTTTCCCAAAAGCCCAAAGCTAGACTTGAATAGATGTCTATATCAGTATGGTCCAATGTCCCAATGATCATGAGATAAAAAAAGGACCCACTGAAGATTGAGATTTAGTATGAGTTAGAAGTACTTGAAAAATACATCGCACAATGTAATAGAGCAAAATTATTACGAAATAAGAGAGCCATAGTTTATAACCACATAATATGACAGCTACATGCACTATAGAAATATCGTAGGTGTGACTATTCAAAGAATAAAAGAGTAGGAAGTAGAAATGCGTCTAGACGCAACTCACACTCCTTCTGACTTATACGTGCACCTCTGTGGAGGTCATTACCAAGAAAATCATAAAAATGAGCGTATCGTTAACCACAAAACGTTACAAATTGCACTAGAGATATCTTCAGACATGAATAACTCATGAAGCCCGACGAATGTATAAGCGGAGGCTCACTTTGAATGCAAACAATGCGATAGAGAATCGATAAGAAGTTTTTTTGTTGTTGTTGCTGTGCCAAAAATCACCATTTTCAGTCAATATTGACGATACGAGATAAAAAATTACTGTCATTAATCATATTAAAAGTTCACCTTGAGTACTTAACTACAAGTATATCAGTAGAAATATCATTTGAAAAATCAAATAGGGAAATTTAAAAAATCTCGAAATTTACTATTATAATAGCAAAGGTGTTCTAGCTAGAGTGAATTTAAGAAGCCCATCTGATGGATCAACTGGGGTTCGATTCTCGACTTAAATACCTATAAGAAATGAGCTAATCCCTATAAAAATCTTATTTTCGTGTTGGTTATAGAAAATCAAATTTACCAAATTAATTCCCAACGGGTGTATGGCTATAGTAAAAGGTAGTTTCATTTTGTTTAATTGCGATTTGCAATCCACTCATCATCCATTTGGTTAATATTTTTTTCTAAAATAGAAGAAGTTCTCTATTGGGCCCAAATGTGGTATAAAGGATTAACCAAACCACATCTCAACTTTACATTAATATTAATTGTTTAATTTTTGCTGTTTTTTAATGTAACTAGGTAAGTTTATTGACATTGGCTTAAACTTGTTGTAATACTTTTATTTCTGTGATTGTAGACGTCATGATGACTTACCATAGTCGAAAATAGTCGCTTTGCTTTGTACATTAAATTATGTGATGAGTTTTTTTGGTTAATTTTTTCTAAGGTGAAATATCTACTATAAATAAATATAAAACGTGCTATTAATTATACAGGCTGTGTAATTTTATTCCGTGCATAGGAATCAGCTACTAAGCAAATGGTTGTACGATTTGGCAACGTTTTGCCTCTGAATCGAAGTTCGAGTCTCGGATTTCAAGGTAAGGATATTCCAACGTTGCCGAATCGAACGCTGGTTCGCCAAACAATTGAATTCTTAACATAACTATGCCCGGAATAAAATTACACATGCTCTATAAAATTAATGAACCAATATAAATGTGAAAGATAAAATATAGTTATAATGATCGTTACTACCCTTTGAGCAATCTATCCATTATAAATGTAAAAGATATATTATACATATCTTAAATTTCCACGGATTTTCAATTGTCATGAAAATATTTTAAGTAGTTTGAAAACAGTATCAAATAAACTGGCAGCTTGTAATTAGAATGAATTTAGATGATTTTAAAAGAGAAATTAATATAATAAAACAAATAACCATCTATATTAACTGTCTATTATATCTAATAAATAGATTGATCTATAAAAAAAAGGAAAAGGTTGATATTAACCTTATATATCACTCAAAGTTATTAAATATTTTGGGAATATTTCAAATAAAATATCAAAAATTATATCTCCAGCAACATCCTCATTAATATCTTTTAAGATAAAGAATGTAAAAATTAACACTGTATTTGATTTATTGATTGTAATGCTATCTACATTGGCCAGACCTTTTGCAATTTTGAAATCAGCTTTCGAGCTTATAGATTAAAGCAAGCAGATAAGTCAGATTACTGAAAACACCTCATTGACACTCATCACAAACCTACACTTAACAAAACAATAGAAGCCACAATGAATACCCAATATGAGGCGAGAATTTGATTTTTTGAAATAATCTGAAATAAAGAAACATCTACAATATCCTCAATAAACAGTACTAATCGAACAAATAAATCTGGGAGACTCACTTTTCTTAAGTTACCTTCTATACTACATATATAAATATTAACCAAATGTTTTAGAAACTGAACAATATTATTGGTTAGAATATTTATAATCAAGTCTGTATATGAAATTCGTATCAATTTCTTTAATCATATCTGTCTATGTAAAAAAGATCAATTTTCTTAAGAATATTTAAAAAGTTTTGGAAAATCATGGAATTTTAAGATATTTTATCTTTTAGATTTATAATGGATAGATTCAACAAAGTAAGGGTAGAAACAATCACTATGATTAATGAACCAATTCTAGTTGTACAATACGGAAATAATAAGGAAATTTGAACACTTTTTTTAAGTGTGATTTCAATTTTTATCCAAATGTTAACAGAAATAAGCAGTAAAAAATTTAATATAAATATGCCTGTATGAAACTCAATCACTAATAAAAAACTGATACATCGTATGTCTATGAAACTTTTTAATATTACCAAAATTATATACAAAATCAATAAAAAATTTTTAGCGAATTTTAACAATACCTAAATTTAATGAAGATATCAGAATTTGGAATTCTTTTTTGACTCGAAAATACATATTATTCCAGTTGTAAGAATTGGTGATATCTGAATAAATTTCCAAATTGTGAAAAATCAAGAAATAAAAGAAGGGTATTTGTATCGTTCTAAAAAATGTAGTTTCAGCTATAACATCTAATTAAATAATTTATAAAATAAACAAAAAAAATAGATCACCTACCTATCAGGTCTAAAATACTTAAAAGTTGAAGCAAAAGTCAGTGGCATAAGTTTTCAATAGTTAAAGCTCTTGCCACTGATTTTGGAAAGCTTATTACAATTAATATTTACTATTTTTTCATAAAAAACCTTTCCATGTCACTGAAGACACCAAAGGCTTAATTCGGGGCAGTGGCGAATACAGACTGTCATTATTGAGGATGGATTGAAGAATCATCACTATTTGGACAGCTATAAGGTATATCGACACCTAAGAAATCATTAATATCGAACCTATGGAAGTAGAGGACAACATCTCAACTTTTATAAGATTGTTGAAACATTTTGAGGAGGGCACGAACGAAGAAGTAGGGAAAACTAATGAATGGCAGAAAAGGTTTAAACAGGCCTATACCATAATACCCCGATATTGGTTTAAAATTCTATTTGATAAGAGAATAGATAAAGACGGTACAAATAATATCATACTCAAATAACGCAAATAGATGGTACTACTTTGGTGAACAAATATTACTAACTAATAAAATCCAAATTGAGCAAATAGTACCTAGAGCTCGAAAATAAAAGCGAATGCTCACCTTAACATTTATGAGATTTATAATTGTTATTAAGATTGTGTAGGGCGATAAGAGCGGGGTTGTCGGGCGAAATATAAATATCAATTTGACTGGTAATTATTAATGAATACGGAGATGGGATCTTAGCCAGGGGCCCGTAAAGTGTTTCTCTAACAATGCAGTGTTGGGTATAAACTAGAAAGTTACCTTGTCCAATATATCAGAACGGAGGCAGCCTATCATTACCGAATATAAATACACAACGATCTTCTCGTCGTTGCTTCTTATTCCTCTTCCAAGAAGAACATCACTTGAATTTGCGCCCGTCACTGACGCACCACGGCTTTCGAGAAAACGTACTTATACAGGATCGAGTCAAGATAAAAATTATTATCCAGTATAGGTGACTTAAATTATATTAATACAAAGTTTTTTTGAAGCAAGATACACCTAAATTTAATAAAATTTTATTTCATTTAAACATTAAGAGAGAGCATATTCTCAGAAATGTTTTGTGATGACACCTATTTTAAATTTTCAATATTTGTAACTGATTTTAAATTATTTTTCGACGACTTCAGTATAAAACTCATTTGTTATACTATTGTTTTATTTTATTATCTTTCATTGTTACAGCAGAGTACCTAAGAGGATTAACACCGGTCATAGCCGTAACTGTAGTAGAAAGGGAAAATTATATTTTAATGGCGAAGGCGCCCAGAAGTACCTAATTGATATTTTATTTAAATAAAATTCAAATTTGTAGAAATTAAATTATTTAGTTTTCGATAAACGTGAAAAATAGTAGTGACTGAAAATGGAAGTAATTTGTGAGTATTTACCAGTTTAGAAATTAAAACTAGACCATTTGTAATTCAATGAAAAAAAGTTATATTGAATGTTTACAATTAGTTTAGACAAATAATCCTTCAAATATTGTTGACATCGTAGTTGAAATGTCATCTAAAGCAATGGGATATGGAAATCTACGATCTATAAAGTTTTAAAGAGGAAAAATTAGGTGCAGTAACCTCGCCAAAACTAGGAAGACCAAATCTTTGCAAAAATAACTCGAAACTTTCAGAGATAGATCCATGTTTATACAGTGTGTCTGTTTAAGTTGGAACTATAAGGAAAACTTTTTTATAAAAAGTTCTTCATATCTGGAGTTCTGTTGAAGAAGAGTGCTTTAATAAACTAAAAGAATTTCTGACATCCCCGATCCTCCGAAATCTGATTCAAAACTCCTCTGTTCATCAGAAAGTACTACTGTATCACAGAGAGAGAAGCCCTTGCACTAGTGTGGAGCATAGATAGGTTCCCAGGTTACCTCGAGGAATCAGAGGTAATTATTTAAAGTGATTATGAAGCATTGCGTTGGCTCATGTCATTAAAGTTACCTAATTGCCGTCTCGCAAGATGGCCCTTAGCCATTCAGGAATATAACCTTCGAGGTGAGTATACCCCAGGAAAACAGAATGTATTGGCCAGTACATTGTCACGTCCGCTAATAGCTGAACCAGAACTGAAATAATTGACTGTAGATATTCCACATACTTTAGCTGGAACCCAAAGAGCTGAACAATTAGCAGCTTATTGACTTTGTAGAAGCACCCAATCCAGATCCTACAGAACTGAAGAAGTGGACAGAGAGAGGCTACATTATATCAGATAGTTTACTATTCCTATACTCACCAGAAAATATTTAAAGAATATCACGACAGTCTAGAGGCTGGTCATTATGTTGTGGAAAGGACTCTTCGACGTATTCAACCTAGATATTACTGAAATGGCATGTGTAGTAAAATAATGCATTACATCTCAAAGTATCAAGCATGTCAAATGTTTAAACTTAGAATCTGAAGCTCTCATGTTTATTGCAGACTCTCAACGATTTGAAGTAATCTCTATAGATATGTTTGATCTACTCCTCATAACAGCGGATGGCTATAAATAGATTTTCGTCATAGAAGATAGCTCTTCTCGTTGGATAGAATTATTTTCTTTAAAAGTAGCTACAAGTAATATATGTGTCGAAGTATTAATAAAAGAAATCCTTTTAAGGTATGGTTTGCCCCATCGTGTACTGAGCAACAATGGGACCTTAATTTGTTAGTTTAGTCACGTAGCAAATAGCTCATTATTTGGGTTTTGCTTAAAGTTTAACTCCGTTGTGTCATCCATATTTCAACAAAGTTGAAAAAAAATATAGGAATTTCAAAGTACAGTTAGTTACACTCACCAGAAACGATCATACATTGTGGATACAGTATTTTCCCATAAGATTCGCAATGAATACTACTAGTACTAGTTCAACAGGATATACTCCAGTATACTTTACTTTTAAAAGACACCTGAGAGACTGGTCAGAGAAAATGACAACTTCCTAGCTAAAATCATACAAATTCATACGATGTCCTAGACAAAATCTACATCGCACCCATTACCAAAGCAGCAAAAGAGAAAATTAATTAAAAAAGTCAGTGCGATGTCTTACCATCTAGTAACTAGAGATGACCTTTTCTCTATTATTGGAAAGTACCATGTAGAAGCCTTTACGTCCTACCAAAATGAAGAGGGCAGTATAAATTCCGACCCACAACCACTTCCAGTTTGCCGATGAATTATTCGAACCAGTTCCCTACACTAGTGCATCCGAAGATGATATCGAGGAATTAGATGCTTGTACACCTCCTAGACTGACGAACCATACTTATACCACATCAACATCTAAATCGACATGAACGAGGAAGGTCAAAAAGAAGACTTGTTTTTGTTGTACGTAACTCCTTTTTCTTTTCTTTTGCACCAACTCCATTTACAATTCCTTGTTACAAGAGGGGAGAAATTGTAACATCTACAACCCTTACCTAACCATTGTATAATAAACAAAATTTACTTAACACTTCCAAGACCTTACTAACAAGAGATTCATTCATTCAAATAAGCAACCCTCGCTAGCACTGAGCAACTTTTTTTGTTTTACTATTTTCTGTTGTGAATTTGATCATTTGTTTTATGTAATAAAATGTTATTAGTACGACTAACGAATTATTTTGTAAAATGTGTTATCTACGTGAAGCAATAATTTTAATCCAATTACGGTCGTGTTTTATGTTATTAAGCTTTAAATAAATATCGTTGATGTCTCCTAGGGCTGTTGGATCGTTCGAATAGCGGATAATGGGAGTGTATAAACATTTATGAACCGATGGTGGGCAATTTAGTTGGTGATGAGTGCGCTCCTCGAGTACTAGAAAACTCTTCTGTCGAAGATAATACGCATATTAATGGTAATAAAAACAGGAGGAGATTCAATTCTGGATCCCGATGATTTATCGATGACCAAAATGATCTTAATTCATCGATCAATTGATGTATCACAGCGCTGATGAATTAATTCGCTACATTGGTGGCCGACTTGCTTTCAATCATATGACACAAGTCTAGAGAAAAAAATAATTTCAAATATATTAATATTAAATTATTTTTTTATAGGTCTTAATTAAACTTGGATGAAAGTAATACAGAGTGTTTCATTTCAGGATACCATTTTGTATTGAAATGGTGCACATTTTTAAAGCAGCATTGTATATGTGTATAATGCCACCAATTTCAATACATTTGATAAATCTAGACGTTTAGATGGTTTTATGTTTAAAATGAATATAGTTTTGGACCACGAATGCAGATAATCGAAATTTGTATATTTTTGGATTTTAGACGCCTGGTGAGTTAAAACCTTTCAAAATGAGGAAAACTCATTTATGTTTTCATCTTTCAAATAATTTCATCTAGGATTGAATAATTTAATTGAAAATTAAAGATAAGGACAGTCTCTATTTTTTGTATGTTTTTACACATCAGTCGTTTCAAATCCATTTTCAATTGTTTGTGCTGTCCAAACTATTACTTTTAGAGCCGTTGAAATTTTAGAATTCAAATCTCATTTAAAAAACGTTAGTTTGATTACAGCACTTATTTTATAAAATATCAATAAGATTATTAAATGAAATTATTTCACGAAACTTCAAAAACTATGAATGAAAACGAAAAAATAGAAACGCATTGAATCAAAAATATAAAATAATATTAAAAAGAAGAAGAGGTCCAAGGACAAAGAATAAAGTAATGTACTGATGAAATATATATAAAAAGAAAATATGTTTCGGTTTTTAAGATAATCGTTTCCATAAAACATTTTTTAGTAGGTCCTGATCCTTGTTTCTCTAAAACAAAGAGTACATACATCCTTTAATATGATTTTGTCCACTTATTCATAATCATTCGCATTTGATGACAAATGATACTGACCGAGCAATTGCCTGTTATTGACCAACTCCGAAAAAAACTCATAACAGATTAATACGAATGCGAGGCAGAAGAGTTTCCAAATTGCAATATTGCTCCTTTAACTTTGAAGTACTAGGAATCATTATTAATTATTAAAAACAGATATTTCACAAAATTTTATTAGTTAGTATGGTGCTTTTATTGGAAAAATCTAATAACAATTGGTTAATAAACATAAAACTGTTATATTTATTTTCCTGAAATTATGCAAAAAAAATGCTATAAATTGATTTTCGCTTGGAATATACAACACTTAAAATTTCCATACAGAATTGCATAGATATAATATATGAGTTAGTAACTTATTGATTTATGTAAAAATGTAAATGCACTTCTTGTAACAGTTCGGACAGCTTTAGTACTGCCCTCAGTACATAATCAGAAGGTTTTTTAAATATGTTCTTTTTGATTTATAAGTGTTTTACGTAGAATTACGAATAAATTAGGAGTGTTTAGCGACTCGCTCTTGCAGTTTTCTTTTTTTATTAAGTATATTCGGCAAGGTGTGTCTTCTCATTACAAGTACCGGTTCACAAAGAAATGAAATACTTTTAAAGCAAAATCGAACTGAACATTTACAAGTATTATTGCTAAATGTAATCATGTAGGGCCATTCTCAAAAAGTGAATAATAGCAGACAGAATTTTTCATAATAAATTATTTTTGAAGGTTGGTAGATGTAAAAAAAGTAAAGTGTTGTCAGATTGGAAAATAAAAAGATCTTTAAAAATTAAAAAATTATATTTATTTATTGCAAATTCTATTACAAATTGACGCCCAACGTGTGGCAAATTACTGTATAAACAATATATTGTAATAATGTACAATATGATAAGAACAACGGATACAGCGGCAGAAGTAAAAGAAAGAATAATGGATCTAAGAAATGGTTTCAAAGTCGAATTTGAAAAAGAACCATTTCAAGAGAAACAATAAACTGAAGAAATCACAATACAAATAGAACCGTATATCCAGAAGATCAAGAAGAAGAAACAAAAGAAGAAGAGGTGAAGAATCACAGAAAAGCCCTATTAATGATATTCAAACAATGATGATGGAAATGATGAAACAAATGAATAATATGAAAGAAGATATAATGAATGGTTTAATAACTAGACAAGATATGATTAGCATGAAGCAGGAATTAAAACAAGAAATTAACGTCATAGAAAACGATTATGAGCATCTCAAAAACAGAATAGATATCATGACCCAGAACTATAAATTAAAAAAGGAACAAATAAAAATGTAGCAAAAAAGAAATGATAGGATTTAAAAAACAAATAGATGAAAAATTACCAGGAGAAATACAGAAAGAAACAAATAAAAACAGAAAACTAGTAAATGTTCTGATGAAAATATTAATATCATAAGTCGCAAGTCCTTTCTATCAATTCCAAAATTGTTGTGGTCCAAGTTAGAGTCAGAGGATCATTTCACAATGCAAAAATTTAGGTAAATTAACAAATTTTTAGAAACTTTTTCACTCGTCGATGAAAAATTTGATGTCTCACTTACTTATTTAAATTTGTTACTTCTATTCACTTAAGTTTTCAATCAATAAACGATGTGAAGTCTATAAAATTTAAAGTGGAAAAGAGATGGTCAAATTTCTGAAATCATTTTTGTAACTTTTTAATATTAAAACCTACTTGTGACCATATTTTATGATTTGACAATATAATTTAAAACGCTGAATTTTATTATAAAACATAATTCACCAATCAAATTGTTATATAATGTGAAACTTAATATTTTTTTCTTTAATCTGCAATGTATTATTTTCATTTATAAATTAAATTAATGCAGTTTTCTTGAATTTTATGAAGACATGTTCCGTAACTTTTATTATAATTACAGAATTTATATTATATGTCAAAAATTAATATGTTGTATAAACTTATTAGATAAGAACACATTCGGGTTTTTGAAAGAGATTCTAAATTTGTTATAATTTAAGTGTAACCTAATTTCTAATGATATTATTTTGAATTTAAAAATCTGTCATCTTTTTTGATTTCTTGATTTTCTTATATAAAGGGCGTTTCTATATTCGACCGACAACGCTTTACCCTAGAGAGCTCTTATTAATGAATTAATTTTGATATAGGAACGTTAGTCCTTAAAGGGCGTACTTGCTGAGATACAGGATGTTAAAAGTTTGAAATCAAAATTAAAAATTCGCGGTAAATCAAAATTGGTGATCAATATACTCTTTAAGAAAGTCAAATTTTCGCAAAGTTAGTTATTTTTGATGTTATGAAAAAATGTGACACACTAGCCAAACACAAGCGTTGCATTTAATTTTTAAGGGGTATTAGGCTTTAATAAAAATAAGACTTTTTTTACAAACATGGAATTAACATCGAAAGAAAAGTCATGGATGATCATATGGATGATTAGTTCATCGCAATACCTTTCAAATGATGTGTCACACATGGTAAATTCCTTATTTAAAATTAAGGGGTTGGAATCATGGAAGGGAGGGTGTTGACATATGATAGGTGTCTCACTCTGTACAAATATTCAATGTCATGTTTTTAAAGGTAAATACTATCAACAATATATTAGAAATATCTGCTAGGTGAGTTTAATGGCAATAAATAAAAATGGCCATTACTATTCTTTTTGAGTGTAAGCAACACATTTCCAGAAGCCAGCTTATAAAAATAATCGTTACAAATTACAGCGGAGGTAGTTGGCTATGATGAATAACCCATGAGGAATAAAAAGAGTGAACGTATTGAATATCAACCAGTCGAAGAAAGATTTTTAATAACCCGACGTGATAACTCTTGGCGAGGGTGGCTAATTTATTGCTAATGGTACCATTGTTAACTGTTTTTCGTTTAGAGAATACTGATAGGGGACCCCACAAGAACCTTGCAAGGATCAATTGAGTGACGTGCGCAAGCACTAATGCCACTTTTACACTCGAACTAACTAATATTATTCATTTCTACATATGATGGCTACACTAAGTACGTGTTTGTTTTACTCTGTAGTAGAAACCAGGATATTCGAAGTGTTTTGTCTAGACAGTCATGAATAATAATAATTCCATTTTTTTGTAAAAATCTAACAAACTAAAATGGAGGTTTATTTCCTTCATGTTTCATTAAAACGATGCCCTAAAAGAATTCAGTAAATCCGATTATTTTGTACCAATTTTTTTTTCTTAATTATTTATAAGCAGCAATGAATTATCTGATGACTTCCTATTTCCTGTTAGTAGACTTTTATTGGTGATGTACGTTGTTAATGTGCTATTCTAATTCATGTGAATTTAATATATTTTAAATTTATTTTTGGGCGTTATTCGTCGGGGCTAAATTCTATACTTATCCTTGAATCCAATAGAAGTCGGTAAAGGCAATTTTCTCGCATTTAGAGTCAAGTATGCGAAAAATGTTTATTTAAGTACATCAATGGTCCTTTTGTTGGAATTTTAACTTTCTCAAGCCGATTTCTATAGCACTTCAAGCAAAATAGATTTACTGGAATCCTTTTTGCGTTTTCTGACTTTGCACCTGAAATATTACAACGAAGTATACGAACTATTCAGTTTTTATACAAAATATTAGGCAGATTTATACACAACAAAAAAGAAAAGTGTGGAAAGTTAATTAAAAAAATTTATGAAAAATATTAGATGCTCAAGGAAGATAAATTTGACTTAAGCTTTTAAATTTGGTAACATTTTAACATTTTTTAAAATGGTAGGTAATTATCTTTTTATATTATACCATCATGGAAACGTTGCCTTTATGGGTAGGGAAAACATAACAGATAATATACTGGCGTTTCTTAGAGATAAGAAACGCAACGAACAATTATTGAACTTTACTTATGTTGGTTGTGATAGAACCGTTGTAAATACTGCATATCAGTACCAGTTTGATGTAAAAAGAAATAAGAAGTTCATTATAGTGATTAGTGTGTTTGTTTCATGGAAATAAATAGACCTAGATTCAAAACCTAAACCGAATGAGTTTAGAAGTAAAATAAAAATGAAATGGACAATTATACCTTTCGATTTTTTGGTAATGCACTCTTTTTGTTTAATGTGATCTGGATTAAAACGGAAATACTATGCTACCCTTCCTTTCCCTTCTTATCAATCGAAAATAACTCACCCTTCTTTGAGAACATAAATGATTTAAGTACTGAGCATAGTATTTAATAGATATGTGTTGTTACCCCAAAAACATTGTTTACTACTTTTGTTTGTACCCCAGTTTAATAACAATATCTAGTTGCCAAAACGCTAAGGTTTACATAAACAATAACTTTTATATTATCTTTTTTTCTTATTAAAAGGACTGGTTTCTAATGGCAACAAAAGAAACTTTTATCTTAGGGATTAAAGGGGTTATATCAACTTCGAAAAGTATTTAACACAGGGGCTGAAAGAAATTTATATAAAATAAACCTTTAAATACCAGCAAAAGCAAAAAATTAAGAAAATTTAACAATAATGTGGTAAACTTAACATCACACACACTTGCAGCCGTTTTCCACCCTGATCTGGGTACATTTCTTATTTCACCTTTCTAAGTTATTTTTCTATTTGAGTCCTTGACTCATTTATTTCCACTTCTTCTTGCGTAGAGTGTTTTTGTACATTCTTTTGCAAGGTTTTTCAATTTTCAGTATTATCCTGTCGTTTCTGAGTTTCACACTCGCACTAAAAGCGTAGACTCACTTTGAGTCGTTTTCATTTGAAGTATAAAAATTTTACTACGATTAAAATTTTAATTGTTTAATTTTGACGTGAAATGAGGATAATTGAATTTCGCAGTTATTTAGAAAATACATTCTTTTTTTATCTGCTGCATTCCCAATAATGATGTAGTGCAGTCAAAAAATATATAATGCTTTCTTTGATGCTTCTCATCCAAAAATTTTCCAAATCTGTAAAATTTTATTAAATTGAAATTAAAATGGTTCCATTAAAAGGCAAACGAAAAAAATTAAAGAAAAAAACCAAATAATTAAAATAATTTTGATTTAGATAAGTTTAGGTATTTTTCTTTTGTATATATGAATGTTTTTTAAATGTTTAACTGTTTATGCTGTTGTAAGATTTTCTTTTTAATTAAATATATTTAGTCGTCTTCATAATATACGAGTATACTTTTAGGAAAATACCAATGATAATTGTATATTAGATACATTTTTATTTTGTAAGCATATTTCTATAGAACAAAAAGAAATCATATTTTCTTTTATTGGAATTAAATTTAACAAATAAATTAGGTCACCCGCCGTGCAAATAATATTTGAATGTTTATAATTTAGAACTGGTGGTGGAGCTGACCAGTCCTTTTTCGTATACATACAGTTCTTGGTGAAGGTGAAAAGTTGCTCGTTAACAAATAAACTTTTAAGTTTTTGGTACCAGGAGTTTCGTTAATATTTATTATTTAGGTCAAAGAATTTAAGAAACCTTGCAGTTCCATCTTTGATGTTGGTAGTCTAAGTACTAACTGAAGTCGTGAATAATTATTGTTATTGCGATTACGCTTAATATTCGTAAGAGCTAACGCTTCGAAGAACTAAATATCATCTCTCATTTACGGTTTTATTTATTTTTTGTCTTGATAATAACCCTTCGTGTATTGTCATTGTCTGAAAATAAAACATTCGGCGTCTAAATTGTAACCATGTAGTTTTTATTGGTGCATCTTCTTATAACTTCTTCGGTTGGACTCACTTCTCAATATTTTCAGAACTTTAATTCTCGAAAACTAATAACTAATAAATAGTTTCCATTTTCGGCTTCTCAACAGTCTACAATGTTAGAAATATTTTCAAAAACATCTTCATTTAATACTACATTCCAAAATTTAATGTCAGATTCTGAAGATTATAATTAATTTATGCAAATGACCCCTGAGCGCCAATTCATTACTAAATTAAATTGACATTTCATCTATTAAATCTACCTGCCTAAATTTGAGCGCAATTTGAGTGCTTTCGTAAAGTTAATAAAAATCTAATTCAATAACACCACGACTCAAAAAAAAATGTAAACTATATAAAATCCTGTTTTTAAATTTTTTTATTTTTTATAAGCTGTAGGTAATACCGACGTTTAAATCACATGTGTCCTGTGCCTGTTTAGTCCATTATAGGCATTTACTAGGTATAAGTTCCTTCGATTAGTTTGTGGCGCTTCCCAACAAATCCCAAATTTATGAGAAGGCGTTACGTTAGACGTATTTCAACATAATTTTAATAACCCAAAAGCCAAAGCTGCTTGCATGTATCCGAGCCATAATATATGGCCTTTTTTAATGGTCCTCCATAATAAACAACCATTTAGACCGGTTTTCACTAAAACGGTTATTAAACACAATATATAGTCTATTAAGGGCCTTTATTAACGATTATTTTTACAGCTTTAATTCTGAGTTTTGGCTTTTTATGGTTTCCCGGACAACATTTTAACAAGATCCTTTATAAAATATCAATTAAGGGAAAAATATGACGATGCAACTCGTTTGGACATTTTACGAATTTAGTAATGTAATATATTTCCATCAGGTGAAGTCTTCAAAAATATAAAAAAGTAGGATACTTTTGATACTTTTTCGTAATATTATTCTTATAATGAACTGAGATGAAATCGGATATAAAAAATGAATTGTGATATAGTTTATGCAACAACCTTCTGTCACTGGGTCACTGTTTATCTATTTCTTTTTAACACATTAAGTTGGAAGCGAATAAACAACTGTCCCTGATTAATTTAGCTTTGACGAATAGTTATGTACATAAGCGATCTTTACTTACAAATATTTCATTGGCTGGTATTTAGTTTACGTTCAACCTCTAACCAATCAATGAAGTTTTATAGTGTCATAGAGTTACAGGCAAATTTAGTTCAGGTCAGTATATCTGATTGTTTCATGTTAATTTATGTGCTGAACACTTTAATAAAATGAAACATTTAATTCCCTATTTTTTTAATTAAAATATGGCAATATACACAGAGGAAGAGCAAGTACTCATAATAAAATTGCTGGATTATGTTCAGTTAGAAAAAGAGGTTGGTCTGCCTTTATTACCAGTTTCTGCGGTACGGGAACTAAGTAGAAAATTATACAATTTAAGTATTCTTCAAAAAGATGTTGAGTATGCCACTAAAATGAGTGATTCTATTTTCATAAGTCATGGGCCTACATTACAGGATAAACATGAACATGTCGTCAGAACTCGTATATATAGAATGTTTAGTGAAGGTATTTATTAAACAAATATAAAATGTTAGTGGAAATCAGAAATTATAATACAAACAAGATTAGCAGCTTCTTGATTTACAAGTGAAATTTGTTAAATCATAATTTTAATCACAGTTCAAATGTTTCCTAATTCAATTCATTTGGTTCTATACATATTTAGAGTATCAATACCTAAAGTTTTATGTTTGTTTCTAATAACTTTTACCTGTAAGTATCACTCTGGTATCTTTTCTTTACATTTTTTCTTTATTCCTGTTAGGTCTGCATGTCACCCTCCATACCCTCAAGGAAAAACTAGAGGATGTGGATAAAATTTAGTTCACTGGCTAATGTATTAAAGAAAATATTTCATGAAACAACCATATATGGCCCAAAAAAAAATTTTTAGAGGGAACAAAAAAAATGAAAGCAGATGGTAGTGTTAATGCAGTCAAAAAGAAAAGTGTAGAAGGCGTACGGTACATTTTTCCTCATGCAGGTTCTAAAAATTGGTTTATTGATAATTGTAGCCTGATTCTAAAAAAGATGGAAGTAAATCTGATGACTGTCATCATTGATAATAATGGAAAATGCATCGAATCATTCAAGTTTGTATTGAGAACATACCAAATTTAACTTGAGCAAAATATTCTCTAATGAATTGGTTACAAAAAAAGAAATATAAATTATACGACTATGATGAAATTTGAACTGACATTGTACCAGATAAAGTATTCAAGTGTGTATTAAGATATATTTTTTGAAGGACTTTTACATTTTAAACTACCTCCGTATCATAATTTATCCAATAGAAAATGTTAGGTCTGACTGCAAGAGGTATTATGATGCCAAAAAAACTTCTGTTGGTCATATAATTTCAGCTACAGTTCTGAGTATTTGGGCAGAAGCAATTGAACAGGTAAAATAAAAGTTTTCTGTATGTTTAATGACATAATTATAAAATTATACGTTACACCAGAAAAATAATTAATGCCAGAAACTTATCGCTTGTTATCATTGATTCAAATGAACCAGATTGTGAATTTGATTCGGACTCATGGAGAGCTACTCTAGAAATAACTTAAAGAGACTAGCGAAACACAAATGTATTTGATAGTGTTATTAATAATGTTTCTGTATTTTTAGTTACATCTCCAAAATTCTAAATATTCTGTTGGTTTAAGTTTTTATTATTTAAAAACCTCTGATTTTTTTTTATTAAAATTTTTCTTGTTTTATTCAGGACTAACATTTGAAATCTTTTCAACAAATAACAAATTAAAACGGTGTATAGAAGCAACCATCGACAAACTATTTGAGGATGCAGCTGAATAAAAGTGCATATTTTTTAGCCATTTTTTCATTCTGGCCTTTATAAATTAAGTAACACTGTATTGCTTTGTTTTTCATATTATTTGACTGAATACGATTCTAACAACTGTCAGAATGGTATAAAATTGCCAGCAATAATTTTCGACATTCCCAAAGTACTATATATACATATATAAATCTAATACAATAAATGACGTTCTACAGATTATATAGAAAATGAATAGTGCTCTAGAGGGAAACAAAAATAGAATGTTTCTAAAATTCTTGTAAATTGTGAGTACCACAAACGAATGTTTTAATGGTTTAAAATTGATTTAGTGACATTTAGTTTGAGATGGATATCGTTTTTCTCTTGGGAGCAGGACGATCATTGTGTGGCATTATATGATACTAATACCTACGGAATTCAACAAATTCAAATTTACAGGTGATTAATCATTAATATATCAGATGACACCCTTCTCAGAATTCTTGCTTACATCATGTTTTATCTTTAGCTCCGTTAATTCTCATCTTCATGCACTCTTTGACGGGTACTATAGTTTCATTATTTTTCTATCATTTTGGAGAGTAGGCATATTAGGTTTTTGTGAAATTTTTACACATTTATACAAGGCGAACGCGAAAATAATGAGTATTTTTATGGATGAGGAATAAAAACATATTTTTTTTCAAAGAAATAAATATTAGTGTTTTATATCTATCCAAATATTATTTACCGAAAATCAAATAGAGCCGGCTACACCGATCAAGTATAAACAATGGTTTTTTAAACGTTCTAAAAATAAGTTTTTTTACTATACCTAGATATTTAGAATGGTTGATTTCTACCACTACTTTTTTTAGGAAATATACTGCACTTTCCAACAATCTTTGTGACACTGATACAAAACGCGGATTAAATTAATTAACATATCGTGATATTCTTGATTTGAACAAAATGCCATTTTTCACTGAATTATTGAAACTACTTTAAAAAACGGTAATCTTAACGATCCGAAACATCTGCAAACTAACACAATTTTATTATTCATCAGGTAGATATTTCTTAGTTACATGACACATATTTTTATTAAAAGTGTGAGCTATTGCCATTTCAGAGTAAATGTTTAAAGTGAATTTTTCTGTAAACTAATGTATGTTAGAAAAAAATTTGATTAGAATATTTAATTGCAAATGACACGTTCTACATACCATTTAAAAATATGCATTATTTTCGGGGACACCCTGTATACCTATCCAAATTTATAAATAATTTCGAGTACAAAATTTACAGTTAATATTTCCTTTGACAATGATAGGGCAAATAAAGGTTTTTAATATTAAGTGACAATGAAATTATTATTCACATTAGGAGATAATAATTTAATCTCCGGGGTACTCCTACCCATAATCTATATTTATTATGACTATTTAAGACCACAAAAGGAATAGCCAAAGCCCCTTCATAAATCACGGCACTAAATGCAGCATTAAATACCGAAAAGGACAAGTTAATCCACTCAAATGCAAGACGTCGTTCTCGATGGGCGTTACTAAGAAAGATCTCTTTCCTGCGTGGATATTTTTCAACGACTGCAAACGAATTATTATTTTTCAAATAAATTATAATTAATTCTTTAGTTTTATGCGGACGCCAATGAAGTCCAGGTGCTAGAATCCAGCGAAATGAATTTTTTGACGCTTCCCGACCACCCACGTTCAATCCTTGTTTAGGGATGATCTTTCAGGAATGTCTAGTGTCATTTTACGGCCGATTACACCCATTTTAAAAAGTGTCTATCTGGAAAAAGGTGTAGATCTGCAGCTCTGATTATCCTTTCAAGAGCACTATTGCAACCCCAAAAGGAAGATTATTTACATTGATAATACGAGTGCATGATGGTTTCGAGGCATCACTGAACTGATTATGGATTTCGGTAAGTCAGAATTAGCTCGAACAATGAACAGTTCGCTTTTCTTACCTAAATCTCTGGTTAGCAAACAAGAAGATTTAATAATAAATGATTCAGGAGTTGGCGATTTTAATATTTTCTACATCAATGTATCAAAGTAATAATAAGACTTTTTCTTGGCAAAATCTTGCGTTGTGGATGAATCTATTTTAACCTTGCATCTATGTTCCAATAAATAATTTCATCCCCAGTGATCCCGTATTGTGTTACACGGCATCCAGACACGCATCATCAACTAAGGACAAATCCTCCCTAATCACATTACAACGATATACAATCCCCTATCCCTAATGTTCATATCCTTTTATTTCTCACCACCAACCCTAACGCTCATAATGGCCATTAAAGGCGATCTCGTCAATTCATTTGCTGATACTACTACCATTTCCAATCTAATTTTATTGAACAAGTTAAAGTTACTTATGTTTAAACAATAATTAATAATTAAATTTAATACTGATCATCAGAAATAAAGTATTATTACTTATATCAATATTATATGTTTTAAATAAAGGTATGTTGAAAACTGCTGAAAAAAGTTATCTTTTTTCTACTAAAGAATGTAATTGCGGTATAAGAATAATAATTTTTTTTTCAAACCAGTCAGTAATTCTTTTGGTTTTATTACGTTTCAACCACACGTGTACCGGTTCTTTAAGGTATTTTTTTCTTCTTTATTTGGGACTCAACTGGTGTAGAAATTTTTACTGGAGGTAAAGGTGAAATATGTTGTTCACCTTTACTCTTATAGTACCTCATTATAATAGCTACTTGTGTTGAAAATATGTCCACTACATTCTAATTGTTTCAGAAACACGCTTGACATAATTTTTTCCTAGTTTTACTGTTAATGCATCGTATTTATATATGATTACGTTCAACATAAGTGAATCCTTAAATAAATAACGTGTTTAGCTATTGGATTGTATTAGTATACGTAAATCTGTATTTTACTAATTACCAATTTAAATATTAATGTCGTAACTCTAATCGATTATTCTAATTTATTTGCAAAAGCACAACAGAGAGAGACTATTAAGATACAAAAACTGTAAAATAAAAAATGAAAATTATACATGCACAGAAAACGAATAACGTCTGAAACCCTAAAACCTAAACTACCCAAATAATACATCAAAAGTCTAAATAAATATTAATAAAAAATCCCAGAAAATATATTTTTTATTGGCATATTGCTAAAAAAAATTTACATATATATACATTACATTAAAGGTTAACCGTTCTTAACTTTCCATAACTGTTCACCACTCTTACAAATTAAAACCAAAGATCATAAAAGTATTGAAAATGTATATAAAGAAGTAAGAGGAAAAATGTAAATGCACAGAAAAATAGATTACTGAAAAAGGTATTAAACAAGGAAATAGCTTAAGCCTATAACTATTCATAATCCTAATGGACAGGATATTAAAAGAAACAAGGCAAAGAACAACAAGGATACAAACAGTGGTTGGATACAGAAATTTAATACCTGTGAAAATTGATAACCTATTGTACGCAACTGAAATAGTTCTCATAAAGAATAATTATATAAAAATATAAGAAGTGGTAAAAATATGGGTGGAGGAACTGGAAGCTAAAGCAATGGAAGTTAACACAAATAAGAGTCAGTGAATGATAATAAAAGTACAGAAGTTACAAAGAATAACAGGATATTAACAATAAGGAAACATGGTCACACAATATAGACTTAGAAATAACGAAAAAATAAAGAAAACAAATCGCCTCCATTAAGCATTAAGTAATAAAATTATGAGTATGAAAGAGCTGAGCAAAGAAATTAAATTAAAAGTATAAAATATAATAATTCAATTCAAAATACGTGGTAATTCAGAAAATCAAACAGTAAACTAACACCAATAGAAATTAAATTTGTTAGAATAATTGCGAGAAAAACTAGATGTAAGAGAAAAGGAAACGTAACAATAACTCAACTAGTTAATAAAAAAGTATTAACACTTCATTAGAATGAGTCAAAATAACAATGTATAGAATTAGGAAGATTAGGCAAAAAACAGGAGGGAAAGACGGAGGAAGAACTGATAAAATAAAATAGCAGAAATCGGAAAAAGAAAAGACAAAGATATAAAAGATAAACGGGGAAATCCCACACCCTTTTAGAGTATTAAGGATTTTAGAAGAAGAAAAAGTGCCAGTGGGTGAAACAGTCAAAATGCCAGTTATAGTCGATATATTAACTCGAATGAAAAAGAATTTATTAATACAATTTCTACCCTATACACTACAAAAAGCCAGGTATAGATCAGAAGTATTGAAAAAAATATCTCCTTTTTTAGCTTTTCTTATTAGTAAATCATTTAGTGTCAGTACATTTCTCATCGATGCTAAAGAATCAGTAATGATTCCAATCCATGAAAAGGTGATTTTATTAATTTAAGAATCAAAATCCTGAAAAAGTGTTTTGATTTCGAATTTTTATTAAATAATAGAGATGTATTAATCTTGGTTTTAAATACCTCAAGAATTTCTAAAAATAACACGAACCAGTACCTGCAAATATATACCATTGAACCCTACAAGATTGGAAAGCCCTGCAGTACACGATAGTTGACTGATTTCTAAATGAAGTGGTTTTTATCATTATTATTAAATTATTAACACAATATCATTAGCACAATAATTTATTGAGATATTGTATTCATCGTTAAAAATTAGACAATATAATAAAAACATTACTGTATATTTTTTTAATAGTGGAGCATTTTCCAAAGACCCATAAAACATTTAAATCGGTAGGGTAAAGGTGAAAATATGTCAAATTCTTAGTGAAAAATCGTGGATTTCGACAGCAAACAAACGACGCTAAAAAATGCAATGCAATGTTACTAACCAAACACGATTACTTGGGGGAAATATATTTTCTGATCCTTTTTCCCATTTTCCCGGTGCCGAATGCAATTTGTCACTGAATATTGACTTTGTTATCAAATAAAATGATTGTCTTTCACCATGTAACGTTGTACATTTCCAGGAAATATGTTTGTATCAAATTTCGGCAAATGCTTACGTTTATTTACGATTTCGCAATGAAAAAGAAACAGAAAGGAAGAGGAAAATAAAAAAGAGATATCAACGATACAAAAATCAAATCAAAATAATTTGAGCGTTAACAGACGATAGATATTATTTCATCTGGTAATTAATGTATTCGTTATTTTTTGCTTTTAAAATACTGACGAAAAAACTTACTTCGATGCTTCAAATATTTATTTAATAAAAAATTTATAAAAAAGATGCTTAGATAAAGTTTATTGCTATATTTCATCAAGCCCGTGATAATTAACCACTCCCTGACACACTTCGTTATCTTGCGCTCACTTCTCCTTTTTTTTTCTCTTTACAGATGCTGCAGTTTAATTAGAAAAATGTTAGATAAGATTGTGTTAAGTGGTGCTTTTTTAAAGACAATCTCGTAAAAATGTCAAGATTTGTGAAAAGTGGCAGCTCGACACGTGTGATGCTTAATCTTCGGTTCAGCCACTTGCGTCTTCGGCATTAATTATCTTCTAATTTCGTGTGTGTGGCACGATCCTCACATTTTTCTGTATGAGGTAAAACATAAAATTCTTTCGTGTTTTAAAAAAAATTTTATACATAAACCTACGTATGTGATTTGATAAATGTGAGACTAGATCGTTATCGCCACCCTTTTTGTATCGCTCGCTTAAAAGCGTTATACGCAATAAGTAATTGGGCAATCGGTAATTTCGGCGACAGCCCTAAAATTTCTTCCCCTTGTTATGATAAGCAAGACGGTCCCCGAGGAGTAATGATGCACACCACAACCGAAACGTCCCATCCCCTCTGCGCCGCTCGAATAAACGCTTTTCGTTTGTCCTCTCGTTACCCAAATCGATTTTATCTTCAACAACTTAGCTTCGGCTTGTCTCACCCCCGAAAATTATCCTCTAAATGGATAAGTAGCGTTTAATTTCGGGGGGAAGTATGTATATGTATTCAACCCTATATATATTCTTATTACAGTACCGTTCCAAAGCAAAATTTAGAGATAAAGGAAAGAGAGTGGAAATGTTAAATTCGGCGAAAATATTTGTATGTAAATGAAGAAAAGAATCGAGATTTTATTACCCCGTTAAAAGCGAAGTACCTACTTAAATAACTTTCAAAATTGAAACATTGATATACTGTTAACAAATTTTGAAGGAAACCGGAAATTCTGAACCTTCAAATTTGTTTTAAACTTTTTTAGTTATCCCATAGTTTTATTTCTTTATTATTTTATTGTGGTTTCAAGAACTTTAAAATATTTTAACAATTAGTCTACAAACCTTTTTTTTTATTATGGCTGAATTATTTTATAATTTTATCATAAAAAATAATTTTACAACAAAATTATGCAACGCTTATATAATACCTTTCTGCACCTATTGCAAAATTCTTCAGAAAATGCATTGATCCCTATATTTAGGAAGCAATTTTGAAATATCAGAAAAAAGGGTGGAAGTCAATTATCCTACAAAAAACTGACTAAGGTCTTTAAAAAGTATAAAGTATGGAAAATTTTCAATTTATACATTTCTGTTTGTTGATTTACTTTAATGTAGTCACCCTTAAGGGTCCTGAGATACAGACACAAGTAAATATGTGTATTTAATTATTGCCTTTCTGTAAATAACAACTTTAATTTTCAGACTCCATTTGTTGTTATAGGTCAACAACTGCAAAGAATATTAATTCTATTCATGTAAGGAATTACTTAAATAAATTTAATAAACTACTTAAAATAACCTCTTATATTTAGATATCTACATAGAAATTCATTGAAATCAATTAATGGAATAACTGAAAAACAAAATGGATTATGACAACCAGTCTTTATTTATAGAAGAATTGGAAAATATTTTCTTCACATCGAAAAAAGAAAGCAAATATCGCTATTGATAAGTTTCACTACTTTAAAATGAATAAAATTATTGTAGTTTTTTTGTTTAAACTGTAAAATATCATTGTAAATAAATGTTAGACATTAATATTATTGTGAATGTTTTATTGAAATTATTTATTTTTAATGTATCAAAATAACTAAACTGAAGATTTAAAATAATAATAATAATTAAAATAAAAATGACGTGGGACTTGATTTGAAACAAAATAACATGACCTATTAGTTTCCAGGGTATTTTAATAGGGAAATCAAGAATTTTCTATTTTATGAAAAATATATAGAAAATATAAATTTCAAAAAATAAAAATATTTGACATTTCATATTTTTAGAATCGACTTATCTACACTCAATATATGACCTTTTTAAGTTACATTTCGTGAACACAATTTGTCAAACTGTCAAAAATGAGAATATGAATATCTTTCTTACCAGACTCTAATTTTACACCAAAAAAACTCATCTCTTAGGTATAGTCATAAAGAATCAAACTTGACTAATAATATAACATAAATTTATTGCAAAATCGAGTTTTATATCCACAAAATATTGCATAATTTCAGTGTTGCCAATAGAATTTATATCAGTAGCGTTCAAGGGCCTTCTAATAAAAAAATGAAGAATTTTTTCAGTTTTATGAAAAATCTCTCAGACATTTTGCAACCAAACTATACTCGTATTTTACCTACATATTTTACATCGACAACTTGCCAAATTGTCAAAAATGAGAATGTGAATATCTTTCTTACCAGACTTTAATTTGACACCAAAAAAGCTCAGTTCCTAGGTATATAATAAAGAATCAAACATGACTAACGATATAACATAAATTTATTGCAAAATCGAGTTTTGTTCCACACAATATCGCATAATTTCAGTAATAATAGTAACATAAATTCAGTTGCCAATACTGAAATTATGCGATATTTTGTGGATTCAAAACTCGATTTTGCAATAAATTTATGTTATAATATTAATAATGTTTCATTCTTTGTAATTATACCTAGGAGATGAGCTTTTTTGGTGTAAAATTAGAGTCTGGTAAGAAAGATATTCACAATCTCATTGTTGACAGATAAAGTAGTCGAATTAAGCAAAATAATTAAAAAGATTGAAGTATCATTAATTTCTTTCAACAAGGATGGTGCAAGAACCAGAGTTCCTTTATTGGAACCTTGTTGAAGTAAGTTGATTATAAGTTACAAGAATTTTGTACTGATTAAATAGTCTTTAGAGACTGAGCTCATAAAAACTAAATAAGAAGAAGAAGAGAAGAAGAAAAATATCAGTTTGTAACAATTCAATATTAAAAAGGTGTGTCTACTCAAAACAGAACTAACTATAGATACAAAAGATTTGAAACAAAGTGCTTTTAAATATTATGAAGGCATCTTGCTATGTTGAGAATGCAAGTTTACAAAATCAGAGAACTCAATATCAAGCCTAATAAATAATCCAAAGATTGTAAGAATATGTCAATAATTAGATGCTTCAGTTTTAAGAGTATAAAAGAGAGAAATATTTTCTACCAGAATAATTATTTATGTCACGTACAAAAATATGAAATCGAAGTACCGTTAATTGAGATAAAATCGAAAGATAAATATACATATACTGTCTAGAATTATCGGTTCACACAGCATTAATTTCTTTACACGGCATCCATATTTTGCGCGATCTCAATTACTGTCGAATATATTTACATTTACACAGTTTAAGGTATTCGCTTCTAACCTCATATATTTTATTCGCAAGCAAACAGCGGGACGTTCATAATTCCTCTAGTTTATTATCCCTTTGGTATCTCGTGGCGTTCGATACGGCCTAAAGTGGCGTCATTCGCGTTATATTATTACATTAATTGGCCTTCTAATCTTCAATGACTATTTATTAAATACTCCCATTAAATACACACATAATTATGCTGTTACGAAAGAAATTTCATCGCGCTAATTGCCATGCAGGTAGCTTTCTTTCGACCCCGTATATCTAAATGTAGGTGGAGGATTTTACTGTATAGAAAGTAAACCCCAATAAAGAAAATTTAAATATTTAATATATAACCGATATAATGGAATAAGCGGTATTATTCACAAGTAATCCGTGCGTATCTACATAAAACGTACAATGTAGTCATGACGAAAATATATGTAATACCTTTGGGATTAGATGATTTTTATTTTATATTCAAAATTAGCCTTCTGTCTACCAAAAAAAGACGTCAAAGATAAACTCTTGTTTAAAATAAATACTTATTATATGATTTGTTGGTAGCTTGGTTATAATACATAATAATTGCTTGCGTTTGGTAGATTTTCCAACGAGGCAAATTTCCGCTAGGATAATGCTTGGACATATTCCAAGGCTTTTAAAATATTTGGTCTATACACTCTTATTCTAATTTCGTCTATTTTTAAACCATCCGTGAACCACATTATAAGTTACGGATCAACTGATTCAAGCCTCTTACCTTGTTTGTAGAACAGCTTTCCTGCAAACTTTGTTAGCCTTAGTTTCGATGGTGACCAAACAAAAATTTCAATTTTTAGTTCCCAGTAGCTTGTTTACTGGAAGAGCAGAATATTCCAGGTTTGTTTTCTTCTTCTCCTTTCATCTTCTATTTTCGCTAGTGGTAGTAACTAGTCATTTATATTAGTATATTAGTAAGAGTATTATTTCAGTGCTCTTAGGTTTCTGACCTCTTTGATAATGATTTAAGATCATAGACTTTCACGGCCAGAGTGAATTTGAGGATGAGTGTTTCGGAGGACCGCGTCATTTTTAAGGTATTTCTGAACGTTTCACCGTCTGTTATAAGCGGCTTCTTCAAGAGGGGGGATGTGCGCCAAACTCACCCCCAGATATGTTCCGCCTATGGCTACGTTAAGTATTTGAGTTACCGTGTACACCTCCTCTCGTGAATGAGCCGATTATAACAGACGGCGAAATATCTCAAAAAAATATCGCGGTCCTCCGGAAACAGTAATCCTTTAATTATGATGGCAATTCTATTTTCATTCTTACATTAACTTACAAGATTCTGTTTTGCTAGACAATAAACCTAGATATCATTTAATATTTTAGAGGGAAGCGTGTCAGATTAGGCCTAGATATACTATATTTACTTTTTAATTGGAATATTAACACTTTGGAATGGGAAGTTCTGTAGTACGTGGACTGCTGCTTTAATTTCGTGATAGACGTAAGCAAAAATATTTAGAATTCAAAAAATAGCTTTAATGTTGTTCAAAATATTCTCCTTGACAATTTATGCACTTTTTCATGCGAATAAACCAGTTGATATATTTTTTTTAATCTGAAGATTTACGATTTAAAAATGTTGGCGATTAAATTGATTTCTGATTTTTGAAAATGTACCAAAAGCATTTGGACTTAGACCAGGACTGTATGGAGGATAGGTCATTAATTCCACCTTTTGTGTCGTTAAATAATCAATTGATAGTTACGATTTGGGGGGGGTCTTGCATTGTTCTGGTTCAGAATGATGCGACCTTTTTATTTATTTTTCTCATTTCAGAGAACACTTCTGATAAACAAATACTTCTGACCAGTTAGCAGTTACTCTTCTGATATTTTCTAAAGAAGTAAAAACGATGTGCTTAGTTTTCGAATAAAATTTGTTGACTTTGTTTCATTTTGAAATAACCAAACAGTGGATTATTATTGTTGTCTAACGATGGAAATAATAGTTTTTTCTTTTTTTTGTCGGTGTTTATTGAAATTCATAATTCGTCAATATCAAGATGTTCTGTGTCGTAGATGTGACCATCAATTTTCTATTAATATATCTCTTCACGGTTCGTCAATTATTACCAGGTAGTCAGAAGTATGTCCATATTTCTCCTGTTCTTCTCCATAAGTCAAACAATTCGGTTGGAATATTGGTGATTAAAAAGACTTCTACTTTTTGCCATAGAATGCTACAAGCTCTGATATCAATCTGACGTCTCTATCTGTTTCAAAGAAGATGGAAGAGGACCGTGAAGAAGAAATTTAATCACAATTGTTAATAACAGATTTGAGATATATTTAAAAGAGCATGTGATTAACTCCAGGAAATCGGCAATATTCTACAATCAAACATGATGAACATTAGTAAGCTCCTTCAATTCTTTCCTTAAATAAAGTACCTATGGATGTTTATTTATTTTATTATTATCATTATTATTTTATGCTGGAAAAAATTGATTTCCGGAAACATAGAGAACTGTTGCTTCTGAAATGGTCTGACTACGTGCGTGTAGTAGGCTGTTATAACAGTTGTAGAAATTCCTCATGGAAAAATATGACCTAATTATGCAAGCTGATGAAAGTTCTGATTACACCGTAACTCTTTTACTATGTAATGGTTTTTGCTGTAGCTCACCTGGGTTTTAATTATTTCTATATCGACTATTTTTTTATTTACATAGACCCCATGTTTATAAAACGAATTTACGCAAGTTTCCTCAGCAACGTCACCTATCTATAAGCCTGGTTATTATTTATACGGCAAAAACTAATGACAAAATTAGAAAAGAGCAGAAATAAGGAAAAATAATAGCTTCGAGGATAAGCTAGATAGTACAAAACTACCAAAAATAATGATGGAAATGAAATCAATGTATAATCGATAAAAAGAGCAAGGGTGAGTCAGAAAGAGGTACAGAAGGATAGGAAAGAAAGGAAAGGTTCTTTTCTTATTAGTGCCTTCTAAAATTATCAAGCAGTCAAGCAATTTAAGGAATTATAGTTAAAATGTATTTAACTAATTATATTTTATGAAACATGAGGACATTATCAATAACAAATATTTAGGGCATTTTTTTACAAAATTAGGTATAACAAACCCAAATAATCATTTAATTAATTTTTTTTTATTAAGTCTCTCCGATTGGCACCAATTTTTAATAAAATTTTGGCACTTTTGAACTATATATATCTGTAAATATCGTTTATAGCTCTGTTAATATATGTATTGAAGCGTAAACTTAAATTTATTACCTCCTAAAAATTGGAATATATCATTATTATCGTAAACGATAATTCATTAAAATATATTAGATAATTAAGTCGTAGAGATAAAATAAAATTGTAAACAGTATGTTAAAATTATTGTTAACATAAAAGACAGATACAAAGCTCTCATCGTTCGCGTTATAAAGAGATCACGCTTCTCGTTTATATTTCTTGTTTTAATTATTGTCTTCTGTTTATTGGGACTAATTATTATTGACGATAACACGGTAATGGATTATTTGACCTATCTTCTCACTCACCACTGCTTTTATTTGTTATCAGTTGGGATGTTAAAATGTTGATTTATTTTTATTATGATCCACTTTGACCTATAATAGAAGATTTTAGAAGAAAATAACAATTGTGGATATTAACATCTTTAAAATAATATAGTTTAACTTTCTAAAAATACACAGTAGAAGATTAAAAAGATGTCCAATTAAGATTACATCAACGGCCCAATTAAATCAGTTGGTTTCCAAGGACACAGCATAGGTTTTCTAAGTTAGACCACTGGCTTTTTTAAACGTAATAATTTAAGCAATACTGTTTTCGTGAAATTTCTATTAAATTAATTCCATCGATGTTTCCAAAAGTTAAAACAAATTCACGGGATACATTAGTCTTCGTGTTTGGTATTATAATGAATAACACTTGTCCTTCATCCTTCGTACAGGCTCCACAAAATCCAAAAAACAAAACTACATGCAAATTGTTATTTTTGCATGTAAATTAATAATGTTTGGTAATACATTATATACAAACATTTGTTATTAACTACTCTTCATTGTCAGTTCTTGTAAAAACTTAGTTACATCCTGCTTGGTTAAAATGTTTGACTTCTTGGGGGATCTTCTTTTGGGAAACGAAATCAATATATTCAGTATATACCAATATCCAGATATTTCTTTGTGGATATGAACACGAGTATCATTCAATAATTTGCCCAAAGGTTTGAAGATTTATCACTTTTAGATAGATTCTCGAAATAAGCTAGTAGTATCTCTTTTCAATTGTTCCAATTATTATTTTCTTTCCGTCACACCATTTGGTAAGCTTGTTCGTATTGTAAACGTGATTTTTGTGGAATTAGCAAAGAAATTGTTTTCGTTGCATAATGTTCAATATCTGATGCATGACTTTCAGATTCAGACTCACTCATATAGATATAGACTCATATTTGCCCTTGTTTGTAACAAACTCATGATGTTACCGACTCGGACTAAGGCCCTCGTCTTGCGACTAACCGCATTCATATGTTAATAATGCCCTTATTCCATTAATAAAATAAATAACTATTAATTCACTTTCTTGTACTTAATTTAAGTATGTTGATGCATTGAAAATATGTTTCACTAAGCTAGACCGGTTGCCACCCTTATCCGAACTTTTAAGTGCCAAAAATATGAAAATATATTTTTAGAGGGCATCAGCATCGTTTATTGAATCTATTTAAGTGCGCAAAAGACAAACAGGCACTTTTGTCTTGATCTCCGTTGATTTACGTCCCAGCCCACGCTCCGGCAACAAACAATATTCAAATGATCTCCACGTCGAATACTTTGCCAACAATTTTAAGGGGATTATTACTGAGTGTAGCGCGTCAATTTCCTTCATAAACATGGGGAGATGCCCTTTTTCACAACTCTATCTACCAAACTCAATTAACTTTGATGAATTTTAAAACGATCGCGAACTATAGCAAAATCGTATTATTCCAAGTAAGTTCGTAACCTCTCTCCCACTTTGCATAAAATATACCTTATTATACAGTGTCTCTCATCAATAATTATTCATAGGGTAATTGGAGAACTCCTGGTGAAAATGTGGAGATTTAACCTAAAACACTTATATTATATATTTTAAATAAGTTTTTTAGCCAATTATTACCTTCTTATATCTTTTGTTCATATTAGGCATTTTTAAGTATATAAGAAGATTTTAAACTAAGGTAAAATATATTTTCTTGCTATAACTAGGGACGCACTGTCCTGATAGCGACTATTTTTTTCCTTCTTCTTCTTCTTCTTCTATTTATCTGTGGACAGTTTTCATCATATGCCCAGGTTTAAGACATGCAAAAGACTTGTTACCAACTGTTAGAGCTAGGTTGTTCGCTTTATTTCTACTTTTCTTTCTCAATTAAGAATTTAGAGGTTAATTCTTTCAAGATTTGTTCATCTCTAGGTGATGACTTCCATACACTAAAAAATGTTTTAGGTTTTCTGGCAATGTCATTAAAATTTTTGTTATCACTATTTTGTCAGTTATTTCTTCACCCATGGATCACAGTAATAAATCTTCCATAGTCTAGACTGTGGAGAAAATTAACACCGATTTCTGATTTTTTTCATAAATCGACTTGCGTTTTTCCCACATTTCTGCGGCTGTGTGACAGGAAAATATGTTCGTTAGTGGTTTTTCAACCATAAGCACCGCTATTATTTCCTGAGCTTTCGCATCTTTGCGATTCCTCGATTTGAAGTGTTGGAAATTTGCCTTTGACCACGTTATAAAGCCCATTGGATTTTAACATAATTTTGAAATTTCCAGATAGCCTAATTATCGCCAGTAAATCTTACAGTACTGCTGGTTGCTGCTCTGCCTGATTCATTATTCTTTTTATTAATTGTAATTAAAAAACCTCTTTTCCCTTTTTTTAAGGTTATGATGACTTTTAGTCTTATTACTTTATTACACAAAGCTCAGCGATATCTAGGCCCATAACCTGTTAAAGTTTTGTGGTAATACATTGCGATGGATCAGTAGGATCCTTTATTAACACGTTTCTTAACAATAAGGATATTAAACTATCAAAACACGCGTATATTGCCAGCAAAGAGCATCTTGTTTGATATTTGATATAATAATGACAAAAAAAGTTTTATTTGATTTTGCAACACAAATTAAGGTTCGGTAGAAAGAAACACAGAATTATTGATGGAAATTGAGAAAATAAGACCACGTTCACTCAGAAGGCGACAAAAACCAGGAATGATAGATGATTGTCATTTGGATTTGTTGGATATAAGTCAAAAGACAAAGGACCTGTTCAACGGCTATATTAAATCTCATTGTTGAATCTAGAACTTGATCCTCTAATAGCCGACAAACGGCAGCAAATAACCAAATATACTGTAACGGTTTCGGTTACACAGGCAAAGACCAGAAACTGAGAGAATGCTGGCTACTTGAATGCACAGAAGATAGCAGAATAACTTAACCTAACAGCAGCTATGAAAATTCAAGAATGTTCAAGAAGCCAGGAAAAGTATATAAATACGGAGATATTATCGTTGGAAAGTTTCAGTGAAACGTAAAGTTTGAATTAGGCGAATTAAAGTTGTAAAGTTGTAATTTTAGTTTCTTTTATAATCAGTTTTCCTTTAAAAAAGCTTAATCAATCCACACTAGTATTAACTATACACTTATCATATTGTTGTTTCATATAAAATTACTCTAGCAAGGGGAGATTTACACACAAACGCTTTCGAAACTATTTATGCAAAAAGATACTATTAGTAAAACTTGTACTTGGGGATGTTTCCCTAAATATTTTAATATGTACATGTACAAAATGAAATCCGTTCAGGTTACCATCAATCTATCCTTCCATCCATTTATCCAACGATCGTTTGTGACCTTCCAAATCGAAATCCCGAAGTCTTTGAAGCGTAAAAAGTCATCTGTTAACAATTACCAGGCAACTTAAGTGACACAATGGGACCCCTGCTCTATAATAAACTGGGATAATGCACTGCCATTATACGGTTATTCTACAAGCAGAATTAATCGTTTGTAAATTATAAATTTATTTGCTGGTTAATGTTTTGGGGGCCGTCTTTTTCGATCCTTGTCCTTGGCTTTGTAACCATTTGATTTGATTTGATTTGGTCTCGTGGCCGATTTTTACAATCTTCATTGGTTTTATATATTAAAAAAGAAACAGAAACAAATGTATAAAATTATTGAGTTGGTAGCATTTGAAATAATTACTTATTAGACAACACTTGTAGATTAGTTACCTAAAAGACTAACGACGAAATTGAATCAATTTGAATTTTGAATTTGTTTTTTTACGAGATTCAGGATAGTATAACGTGATTATTTTTGTACAAAGTTTTATAGTTTTATGAAAAAATGTCTAAAATTAACATTAAACATAGTAATAATTCCTTCTGCAATATATAATAAGATGTAATAATTAATGCATCAGAAAAAGTGTTAAGAGGAAAACAAGTGAAGCTTAGAAATCAGTGGTTTGACACCATGGGAGAAAAATAAGAAGCCAGAGTAAAATGGATGAAAACTAATGAAACACATGATTAAGAAAATTACAAACAAATGAGAAAAGAAGGAAATAGGATAGAAGTTTCAATGAAAGAAATGAAATGAGATAATAAGGATAACGCTAAGGTAAGAAAGCAAAAATGATGAGTATGAAGAGGATGAGATTGAAAAGAAGTAGAAGAACCTTCAGTGGAGGAATATAATTATGTTGTATGTATTCAAAAATGAGAAAGCTGCAGAATCTGATAACATCTGTAATGAAACGATAAAAAAAGGAGGACAAGAATTAAAAAAAAAATATGTATAAATTTATAAGGAAAATATGACAAGAAGAGGCGAATTGGTACAATTTCGAAAGGCATAGATCTACATATATGTGACAACTATAGAAGAATAACTTTATAAATAAATACACCATACAAAATATTAACATCATTTATATTAAATAGACTAACAAATTACGCAGAAAAAGAAATAGGAGAGTATCAAATGGATTCAGCCCAAGGATCTACAGTAAACACTATTGAAAGATTAACTCAAGTGATCAAGAAATGGTATGAAAGAGATTTTCATTGATTTCAGACAAACATTAGACAGTCTTAAAAGAACTATAATAATTTAAGATGTAAGAAGTTTAGGAATATATGGAAAGTTAAACAAGATGGTTAAAATAACATTAAAAAGATCGAAGGGAGTATAGTAACAACCAAAGAAATAATAAATACTTTAGAGACAGGAAAAGGTGTAAGACAAAAGGGTGGACTCTCTCCAACAATTTCTAATATTTAATTAGAAGAAATTGTTAGAAATTGTGAAGTAAAGGGAAGCATAATACAAAAATTTGTCCAAATTCTAGTATATAGTTTGAAAGAAATAGTAGAAAAATTAAATAAAGAAGCGAATAGAGAACTTGAAATTAATGTTTAAGAAGACAAAATACATGAAAAAATGTAACGGAAGTAGAACAAAAATCAGAATTATAAAAAGATAGAATACCAATTTGATAATGTAACAAGCTTTAAGTATCTTGGTACAAAGACTACAAAAATGACAAAAGTATGGAACTTAATCAAATATTTCAATCCGGATATAATGCTTATTAGGTACTAACATAAATAAATAATGAAACCCAAAAAATAAGTAATAAATATAAGACAAAACTAAAAGAATGTAAAAGACCAATAAAGCCAGTAGTGACATACACTGCTGAAACTACAAAACACATAAATAAAGAAGAAGAAAAATTTAGGGTATTCGAGAGGGAAGCAATAAGGATACTAGGACCAAAGAAAAAACGATAAACAATATAGAAGATTAATGAACAAAGAGATATTAAATACATTGGAGGAAGAATATATAGTTAAACTGGTAAATCAAAAGACAAAAATGGTGTGTTTATACAAATAGAAAGACAGACGATAAAATTATAAAAAAAATTGCAAAAAACCACAAAGTAACAAACCAAGAGAGAAACCGAAGATACGATGGGAAGACCAAGTGATTCAAGACTTAAAAAGCATGGGAATAAATAATTAGAGAAACCAAATAAAAAATAGTATAACAGGGAAAAGTGGCAAATGACACAAACAGAAAAACAAGAGAAGGTGGAAAGGAGCTATATATATATATACATATATATATATAAATACATTATTAATATAAGACGTAACTTTACTAACTTTTGCAATAAATCCGGCTGATGTTATATAATAAAATATAAGTAAAAATCTATTGGAGTTAAATCTGCTAACCGAGCGTGTTTGGTATACCAATGTTTGTTTACTCTTCATATTAAGAAATAAAGATAATAAAATTTAAAATTTTAAGAAAACTTAAAATATATAGGAAGTTCTATTTAATTTTTGTGTCAAACAGGAAATTATTTAAAATCCAACTGGAAGTGAATGTTACATTAGTTGCAGCAAAAATTATCAGTTCAAGGAAAGAATCAAGGGAATTTGTTAGCTGGGCAAGCATCGCATGTGGGGCACGAAAAGGTATGATTTTATTGTCGGTCCCGATGGAGTAATACAGTTAGTAGTTGAGAATCGCAAAGTACGCTTTCAGCTTTTTAAAATGGCTCCCTTAGTCCCAAATAACGATCGATCTGCCCGCTAAATCTGCGAAATTGCACCGACGGTTCTAACTTTGCGATTTTATCTCCTATTGTTACACTACAAAATTGCTTTGCCCCAGGAATACAAATTAAACATGGTATATTATTGGTATATATATATATATATATATATATATATATATATATATCTACTTATTTTAAATTCAACACTAGTTACTTTCTTTTAAATCAATAATATATCTTTTTTATTAACTTTTAAAAATATTTTGAATTTACTTTCTAAATCTGACCGTTCTTAATAACTCAATCAATATCTTAAACATCATTCATAAAACAAAAAATAAAACTTATATACATAAATTAATTTCGTATTTACATAAATTTACTTTTATTTTTTAATTCTTGTTTCCATATTTGTATATCATGTTTAACATTATTTTTTGTCTTCTTTATTTTGAAATTTATCACATTTGTTTCGGCATATATATTATTTTTTTCTTGAATGTAAAAACCTTCTTTAATTTTTTTTTCTATAACTTTCAAATTGTTATTATTTCTTACATTTGGTAATAACTTTTAGTTTTTAAATTTTCCTCTTCTACAATATTCATATTTTCCTGTAACCTTATCTAATATTTTGTATTTTTCCTATTGCTTACCATATTTTGTTCTATTATTATTAATTTTTTAAATGTTGGTTCTATCTTTGTACCTTGTGATACCACTTTCTATGCTATAATTTTATCTTTTTTCATTTCATAAAATTTCTTTTGTTACATAACTTTTGTTTTCTAATAATATATTCTTTTGTTTCACTTCTCATTTTATTAATTTCATTTCTCATTTTTCATCATCACTTTTATTTTCTAATATATTTTCTTCCAAATTGAGTTTTTTTATTTCTGGTGTGTCTCCTTGTAATATTCCTTCTTGATATGATTGTTCAAATATATTTTCTTCCCACTCTCAATTCCTTGTTTTTATCCTTAATTTTAAGGTTAAAGTAAAAATTATTGTAAAATGGTCAGTGATATCTATTAGGACCTCAAAAAAACTCTAAATTAAGAATATTTTTTACAATTCTTTATCAATTATCACTTATATAGTCAGCTCGTATCGCTGGTCTCTTGAAAGTGAACAGGGCTGTACTAGAAAATTTGAATGTCACTCAATGAAAATAGTTACGAGTATGAATGTTATATCTCCTAGGACTCCTGAATACATAGACATCCCATCAACACTTCTCAAGTAAATCCTCAACCAACGTATTCGAATATTGTTTCAAAACCACTTTTTACTCCAAAAAAAATAAGAGAGTATATTCCCTTGTGTCGCTTTGAGATCAATAGTGAAACTAAAGGATATAATTTTCGCATTTCGTATTACAATCTGAATATATTTGGCCAAGAAATCATTGGTTAATGATTTTATTTCAAATGGTTACATAATTACAAATGCAAAAACAATTGCAGTCAGAAGACTAATCGCACCGTCAAGTCATCTATTAGTATCCAACGTAGGTCCCACTTTGCCTCATTAGTTTCTTGAAGCTGAGTTAATAAAACTTGTTTAGTACCTCAAATATTAATTTTTTAAAGATAGTGGTATCTATTCCTCATTTGGAACATATTCTCAGCTTTCGCCTTCAGGTATATTTACTTCTTCTATATCCATATCTGATAATATTCCTGAGTCCTTTTTACTATAATACGAAGAAACTTCTTACCTTATTTTCCTTACTGTATATGATGTGGTCTGCTTTATATGTAGGTAAATTGTATTACCTCTCGTAAATAATGCATGTGAATTAACACTTTATCAACAATAAACCAAAGTAAACAAATTACTGATGAAACCACAGTAGAATCAGTTCAATCCTTTTTCCAAATAACAGATGAAAATCGACAGCTATAAGTTGTTCAAACTTCCCTGACCAATCGTTTATATTGCTAGCAGATGTAATGTACTGTCACACATAAAAACGCCTTACACCAAATCTATAAAAATAGAGACGGTTGGCAGGAATGCTAAGACAGACAGTCTTGACAGTCTTGTCTATTGGCGACTTAGTACATGTGCTTATGTCAATTAATAAAGTTGTTAAGTTAATCATTTATTTAATTCCAAAGTCATCCTTAATCTAACCCGATAAATCTAAACATATTAGCAGAAACTTTTGATACTATTACAAATAAGCTCAACAAATCAAAAGAACCGAAAAACCCCCGATAAAGATGAGTCCCATAAGTCTAAAAAAGAGCTAATAACCTAAATGGTTGATGCACTTTGCTACTAAATAATAAAAACTTCTAATTTCACATCAGAGTGATGATATCCTGTTTTTACAATTGAGAAACGAATAATCCACTTTCCACAAATCCTTCTTCACAAATAATATGAAGTCGTGAGCCCTTACCAGAAGGGTTTTTTGATCCTGTCGAACCTTTAATAAATGGTTGTCTTGAATATGTGATATTCTTGTCTGTCCAAATTTTATTTACCTAAGTTTCAACCGGGTAATAAATTTTTTTCTAGGATTTGTTTAATTAAGCTTAAATACCATGGTCTCCAATCATTTTAATGTTTTTTAGTTCTTTCCTACGTATGCTGAAATAACTTTGCTGATCCACTTTAAAGTCCAAAATTCATAGTCTTTGATAACAAAGAGATACACGCACAAATGACAAAATCAACCGTTCGCCGTTATAGAAAAATACAAACGAACCTAAAATTTGATGAAATTTCCTACAGACGCTGTGATCACATTTTACTAGAAACTCTGTAAGTCCAGTAATCCTAGTATAGTAAAATATATTCGTTCTTACAATTTACATAGAGTAAGGGCATGTTATTTGGACAAAATTGGACTTAATAAAATGTTGCTGTGGCAAAAGATACAGGGCGTTAATGTTGAACTATTTTGTTCGTTATTCGGTTATAATTTTACAATTAATTCATAGATTGTTATCAAAATTGGCAGAGAGGATAACTTTAAACAAATATTATTTATTTTACATTTTGTTACGTGGGCGCCTCATGAGCGATCACTGATGATGAAACTGAGTCGTAACTTTTTTTGACAAACCTTTTTGGTAGTTTTGATTAGAAAACACAACGTAAACATAATTTATGTGTAAATTTGTTACACTCGTATTTGTTGACCACACGATAATTTCATTTTTAGTAAAACGCAATTGAAGAGTTTAAAATATCGCAAAGATATTTCCATTAATATTTCATTTATGAAATAATTACGACTCACCCTGTATAATTTGATCATTTGTTTTTGTATAATTTGAGAGGAAATTGGAAATTGTTTTCATAGAATTCTCTTATAAACTCCGCTACGGACATCTAAAGAACAAGCAAGGAATTGATAAAATTGTATTATTAAGTCATAACCAGGGACAGCGATTTAATGATGTTTTTATGCAGGCAATGACAGTCTTTTGTTACAATAATGAGTTTAGGGCTGTCAATTGTCAAGGGCATTGTCGGCGATGCTCTTTTGTTATGCTCATACGTTACACCCCATCTGGTTGGTAGTGGCCCCTATATTTCTCGGCGATACTGGTGATTTTCGTGTAATGGGGCGAAATGTGCGCTTTTCAACTTGATAGAGGGTACAAGGGATCTTTATGTTCCATGCGTGCTTATGTGCCATATTTTTGATGGTGGCCATTTAGTTTACAATGAGTTTGCGGATATTTTCTGGATTGCTGCTGTTGTTGCTGTTACCTATTTAAATTCGGTAAAGGTCATAAAAGTATTAGTGCGTCGTGTCCTCTCAATGATTTTACGACTTTTGGTCACGTTCCCGTTTCAAATATTTTTAATTTTAATCGCTTTTCTTCTACATCAGATAAAAAAATTAAAATTTCTATTAATTAAATTAAAATCTCATAGATACGAATACGAAAACTGTATATATTTCTTCAAAAGAATATCAGATCCGCCAGTCATACACATTATCACAAGAACCTTTGCCAATAGTTCAAAAATCAGGTAAGTCTACACCAGGCTTATCAATAAGCATAATTAAAAAATAAATGAATAAAGTACGTTTTATGTATGACTGCCTGGATGAAAATCTGTTATCAAATTCATTTGAGTTCTATTTAAAGAGCCCACGACCAAAACCATGTTTCACCGTTTTATGATCAACACTATATAAAATATAGGTTAGATCATTCTGAACCCGACTTGGTGGGCAGAAATAGTTAAAAACTTCACAGCTTCGAAGAGGTCAGTCATTTTTACTATGTAAATAGGCAGATATTATTATCAATACATCTGATATTAAAAACGTACATATATTTTGTGATTTAATAACGAAAATTTTTATTTTCATATATTTTCTGAGTCACGTTTGACCTGAGCGCAATTTTAAAAATGTTAACCAGTTTTACCAAGTGTCTTATAGCAGCTGATTCAATTCTTTTATCTTTTGTATGGCTATCGGGATTATTAAAATACTGTTTAGACATTTTCGATGTCAACTTTAAGGTCAAAAACGAAAAAAACTTTCAGGCATCACTCGGTAAATGTAACGCTCCTGTATTGAGAACGGTTATTTTAGTTATTTATGTATCAAGTCAGTAACGCTCGTTACATATGTATGAAAGTGCTGCATTAAAAACGAAACAAATTGAATATTTTGAAGAGCAATTTTTTCTGTAAAAAACGCAAAAACTAATCAAAAATCCACTCCAAGAAGAACATTTTTTAATATATCTTCAACTATCATACGTCTCTCCCCTCCTCTGTGTCACTATCACCGATACAAAATTTAAATAGGGAAAGTAATAAGTTTGACACAACGTTGAAAAAGTAAATTTATGGATTGTTCGTTGCGAGACTTTTTATTTTGGCGCCCCCTTGCGGGTACAAATAGTGTTACGTATTCCGAATTACGATATTTTATTTGAAAGCTAATTTCAACAATGTACATACTCAATTATCAATGGAATAAAAATTTAATTGTTTTTACATTTTTCCACAAGAAATTTGTCTTCAAAATATTCGATCTGTTTTCAGTTCCGCGCCCTGTTTATATTCCTCTCCACTCTTTTTGACATTTACGTAATTATAATTGTACGACATAAGTAGACGATAGTATCAGTGGCGGGTTGCACAGCGCAGTTCATAATTGTAGTAAAAATTCTATATCGAAAAGTTGTCGGACCAATAATATGGCTGCACTAATTTTTCTGATATCATTTTTTTCTAAATCTGGGCAACTCATTTTTTCATGTTCAACAGTTTTCAAAAGTACGGTTTTAACATCGATTGGTAAAATTCTTTTAACATTATCAAAACTTTTTTGTATTAATTGACCCATATCTACTTGTAAACCTGATTTTTAGATGGGCTGCTATAAGATTTTTTCTTGTCTCATTTTTATCTTTTGAAATGGTTTACGGTGTATGCGTGACACTATAAATGTTTGAAAAACATGTTTTTGGTATCTTATTATTCAACTACATTCCAAAAACTAGAATTATTTCTATGAAACAGTAAAATTGTTTAATATTTTTGAAGAAGTAATCGAATCTAACGATTTTATACGGTTTTGACTGCGTTGCTATGAGTCAATAATTTTGGTCGTGGGCTCTTAAACTTTTAGGTATTGAACGCTATTATCTAATTGAGTTAGGTAATGAGCTCATTATCGATCTCAGTTGGCTAATACAATCAAATCCAAAATATATTATTTATTAATAAAATTTGAAAACAATCTTAATATCATGACTATTGATAACAATATTTTTATATTTAAACAAGTTCACTTAAGACGAAAATAGTTTGGTTGAAGAGCCAATAATTTCCAAATTACTACTGTAGTTATTGTTTGACAGGTACATTTGCAAATTCTTGTCTCCCAGAATTTTTTGTAGCTATTCGTTTTTTTTATTCCTTTTAGCTAGTTAATCAATCAAACGACTATGACAAAACAAAAAAATCCTCAAGCACCAAAATTATAAGATACGGTTAAATTACATAAAAATACAAAACCAATTAGACCTGTGGTTTTTTATGTCAGTACACTAAATAATAAATTAGCAGAAATGCTCAACAAAATTTAACTAGTTATGGTTAAATATCAAAATATTCAGTAAAAACTCTTTAGAATCGATTTGAAAACTGAATTCACATAAATACAAAGATAATACAAAATAGTTTTATTTGATATTAGTAGGGTGTTTTCAAAATTTCCAAAAATGTATTGCTTTGGTCTAGATATGTTAATGATGTTCTGGCTGGTTTTATGGGTAGTGACATTGAATTAGATATTTTTCTTTAATTTTATTAATAACATACATCCAAAAAAAAAATTCACCGTTGAAATTGAAAAAAGCAGTTCCATAAATTTCTTTTATATACATAAATATCAAAAGAGTAAACTGTAATTTTCAATATAACATTTATCAAAAAACCAACTAATACCGATATGACCATCCCTTATAAATCAAATCACCCTGTATCATATAAACTTGCAGCTTATAATTCAATGATACATGGAGTTTTTTCAATACCAATGAATATAGATGATTTTAAAAGGGAAATTAATATAATAAAACTAAACTATTCATTATATTTAATCTAATAAATTGATTCATCAATAAAAAACAGAAAATGGTTGCCATTAACCTTATCTTTCCTAAACAAACTAAAGAAATAAAATCATACAAAGCTATTGCATATGTTTGAAATATTTCAAATAAAATATCAAAAATTATATCTCGAGCACCATCTTCAGTAATATCTTTTAAAGTAAAGAATAATATAAGTTCAATTTTAATAAATGTAAAAATCAAAATACACTTAACAGAAACAACAATGGAAATCCTTTATATGTATATGCGACAAGAAGCAATTGATTTCTTGGAAGAATTTTAAATAAAGAGACATATCCTCAGTATAAATTACTAAACAAACAATTAAATCTTGGAAGTTCTCCTCTTTTAGATTACCTTTTGAACTAAATATATAATTTCAACCAAATATTTTGGAGAATGAAGAATATTTCAAATTTCAAAATTTCACCTTTTTTCTGAAAATCAATTTGGAGTTAGAGAGGGGAGATCAATGGAGGACGCTATACAAAAATGGACAATCCATTTGTATGAAAAGTTGGACGATGGCACACCATCAGGGTGTATTTTTGTCGATCTATCTAAGGCATTCATTTGATACCATATCTCATAGAAAATTGTTGGAAAAATTTGAGCGATATGGAATACGTCGAAATACCAGTTATTTGATAAAAGATTATCTCTCTGGAAGAAATAAAACGATGGAGATAGATGGTGTTAGTAGTTTTAGAAATGTTCATCTTGGTGTACCACAGAGTACGGTTTTGGGCCCAGCTCTGTTTACAATTTATGTGAATAGTTTGCTACAAAATAAATCGCAGGGGGCATAGTTAGCTTCGCTGATGATACAGCTGTGCTGTAGAGTGATGATACATGGGATGGTTTAAAAACAAAAGTAGAAGTGGACTTTGAAAATATCGTAAAATTGCTTAATAATTTTTTGACGTTAAACTGTGAAAAAACTAGATATCTTACTTTCACATCGTATAAAAACACAACCACATATGGGATCATTGAATATTAAAGAATACGTAACTATTCCAAATGCTCTCTATGAAGTATTTGGGTATTATGATCGACAATCATTTGAGATGGGAACAACATATATCTAGTCTAGCACGTAGATTGAGAGGGTCTCTACCACGCTTTAACATACTTAAAGAATGTATGGACAGTCAATATCTAATGACAGTTTATTATTCATTAGTGCAATCATTAATATAGTATTGAATAATTGGATAGGGAGGTGTAAATGATGTTTACTTACACAAAATAAATATACTCAAGAGATTTATATTCAAGATTATTTATGGAAGAAAACGGAGGTACCCAACATCTCAGTTATTTATCGAGGCTTCTGTCTTCGATATTTGCCAACTTTATTACCTCCAAATTCTAAATAAATAATCGAAAAAGTATCTTTGAAACGTCCTTACCACCACACAAGAGGTAAAGAAAATTTACCTAGATGCAGGAAGGTCATTGGTCATTTAGAACCTAAAATATATAAGATGAAATTTAACAACTAAGGGTATAAAGGGAAAAATTAGAGAATGGCTACTTACAACTCAAATTAAGTTGTTATCAAATAATCTTACCTGGACATGAACAATTTTTTAAATATCTGAATTCGTTTATCTGATTTATATTTGAATCTTATATGTATTTCGTTTTATTTATCACATACGAGTAAACACTACTTCTGTGATTATTAGTGAATAAAATTATTATTTATTATTAAAGAAATGAAACAATTGTCACCAGTACTTAAAAAGTTGTGAAAAATCGTGGAATTTCAAGTAGGTATATTTGAACTTTTTCATTTATAACCATGTTAGGTATGTTATTTGCCTATTTATATAGTAGGTATGTAATGCTAATTATGAAAGTACAGAATCGATTTGAAGAAAAAATATAATGTCATTGGAGACAAGTTAGAAATATTGTTTTGTTTACAAATAATTTGTAATTTTTCTATATAATTTTATGTAAGTCTTCGACTATTTCGCATTCCAAAATGAATTCTTCTCTTCTACACATGATGTAAAAGTCAACTATACTAATACAGAGACAGTATGTTTAATTAACCAATTTATCAAAAATCCTTTTGCATTAAAATAGATTCAGAACACTAGGTTTATAAAGTTGTTCATTCTTGATACATTTTCATTCTTAAAAAACTAATGTGTTCATTTCTTTCACTAATAAAATTACTGAACATTAACAATTTACAAAATTGTTTATCAAACTTCAAGACACATATTTTCAATGTTGTCTTTTACTGGTCTTCGCTAAAAATACGATTTCATTTCAAAACTACTTTATAGACTTGTTGCGCCATCTGCAGGTCATGAAATGAACAAAATATTGTTTTAATTATAAAATACAATCATTAATGTAATATGTACGTTTTTAAAATATGTGCATTATTTTAATAATTTTAGGTATATTTTAATATCCAGCCCAAAGACAATGTAATACATTCTCTTTGATATGCCGTTAAATTTATTTCATCGGATAGTATCAAGGAAACTGTAATTATCTATGAAACTAGGGGAATTTCTTTTTTAGCAATTTTGGTATTATTATTAAAATGGTTTTTACGTAGGTTATGTTTGCCACTAATTTGGTAAACAGTAAACAATTTTTGTTAAGTTGTAATGATCTTGCAAGTATCAAAAAATGTCTTGTAGCTATGCTGATGGTTTGTCTGAATACGAAAACAAAGGAGTTTTAGGCGTACCAGAGGTAAATGTAGATTGTTAATTTACGTCTATAAACATGCTTGATGCTTATTTTTTTAGAAATTTGACTCCCACGATAAAGTTAACGAAAAGTGTGAAATTTTATCGGAATGGATAAAAGAATCTAAACATACAGTGGTGCATACAGGAGCAGGAATCAGCACCTCAGCTGGAATACCGGATTTTAGGTAAAGAAATTACTCATTTCTGTGAATTACATAGATACTATATATATCTTTTATTTTTAAGGGGACCAAGTGGAGTATGGACATTAGAAAAACAGGGAAAAAAGCCAAATATTAACATCTCATTTAATGAAGCAATACCTACAAAAACTCACATGGCCCTTAAACATTTAGTAGATAAAAATATTATACAATATATTATAAGCCAAAACATAGACGGACTACATTTAAAAACAGGTATTCCTAGAAAAAATATAGCAGAGTTGCATGGGAATATGTTTATTGGTCAATGCAACATTTGTGAAAGGTAAAAAATTGACCTAGAAATTATTGAACAGTTCAATTGAAACTTTCCATTTTTTTCTTAGTCAGTTTGTGAGAACAGAAGCTACTTCTACTGTGGGCAAAAAATGTTTAAATGAAGATTGTAAAAGATCTGCAATGCTTAGAGGAAGGAGTTGTAGGGGCAGACTTCATGATACCATCTTGGATTGGGAGGACAATTTACCTGAATATGACTTAGAAATGTCTGATTACCAATCGAGGTATATATTCCTTCAAATTAAAAATCGTTCTTTAAAGGAATTTTCATTTCAAATTACACTGGTTAAATGAAAAATTTGTATTTATTTTATATCTTTATTTTCTTATTACTGAAATAAGTTTGCAGTGTTATATATAATTTTTTAGTCTTGCTGAGCTGAATATATGTCTAGGAACTACCTTACAAATTGTTCCTAGCGGAAATTTACCTCTAAGATGCAAAAAATACGGTGGTAAAGTTGTAATAGTAAATCTTCAACCTACTAAACACGTAAGTTCTTTGTTTCCTGATATTGATCAATTTAGAAAACAATACTGATCCAATTTACAAATTTAATTTTTCTAGGACAAAAAAGCTGATCTCATTATTAATGCCTATGTAGATGACGTGTTAATTAAAATAATGAAAATGCTTGGCTTGCAAATACCAGAATATTCTTCTAGCATAGATCCAACTAAACATCAACAGCAAGACTCTGCGATAGAATGGAACATATTAAAATCGGATTTAAATAACATCAAAATAAAGTATGATAAATTAGTTAAAGAATATAAAAAGAGGAAATCTGAGGAAAATATGATGAATAATACAAAGAAAAAACCAAAGATGAAAAAATGGATAAAGGAGGAAAAAATTAAGAAAGAACCGCTCCTTAAACTAGAAAAGTTGGATGAGAGGCAACTGGAACACAAAAATTTAATTAGTTTGGAAAATAAAGAGGATTTAAAAGTTTAGCATTTATATTAATTATGAGATTATTTTTTTTAATGTAAGACCCAAACTTCCAAAAATAGATTTACTATAATTTTTTAAATTTGTTTTATTTAGATTTTACAAACATTTATTACAGTAGGAATAAATAACGGGAAGGATCCAGAAGTCCTATGTAACCCTTTCTGGATCCTATTGCGCCGGTTTCTTTATCAGCTTATGAAGTATCTTCTCAATGTCTATGGTACATAATGAAGTCATCTGATAAAACATTTGTTCAATACTTATTTATATTTTGAAAGTTTTGGATATAAAATGAAACGGCAATTTAGAAATATTTTTATTTTAAGATAAAAACCTAAAAAGGAAAAGGCTCCTGTATAAGGCGACTAACAAATTAACAATAAGTAATTATCACAATATATCTTACAACTACTTAATACATAAATCAACTAATGCAAATTTTCACTTAAATATATCAATATATTTTTAATTAAATAATTATTTTAATAAAAATTTTAGAATAAATGTATTATGTACATAGTTGTGGAATTCAAGATAATGATCCTATTGGTTTGTTTCTTTCATTCATATGTTGATATATTTATACGAAAATATTTTAAACATAATACCTTTAGCTTAATTTTAATTGACTAGAATAAGGAAATGCACATTAGTTAAACAATTCATGAACATTTGCATTTGAATAAAAACTTGGCACTTTTCCTGCGATATGTTCTAAAAACCGGTCCAATAAATAGTTTTACCAGTTGCAAACACATTTTTCTATATATTTTGAATAAAGAAATAGTATTTAAAATGAAGAAAATTTTATAAGGAAATAAAAATACTTCCCAAAAGAACAAGTATATTATCAGTTTAATTTAATAGGAGAAGGTATTGTGTTTCCAACTGCTTTTATTTAAATAAATCGTTTGTATTTTTGACTTTTGGGTGGCTTCTTGTAATATTTTAAATATTTATTTGTTTCTAATATAAATTACATTAAAGTGCTCGTCTTAAACTTTTCAGTGCGTTTTCCTATGTACTTCTAAATCACCTTTTTGAAAACTTATCTAATAATTAATAGTTAAATTAAAAAACAAAGTAGACTACATCAAGTTTTTTTGGTGTTTGTTGTCTTTTTTAGTTATATTTTAGAAAATTGTGCAAATTTTTGATTCTATTCAACATAAAAAAAATTTAGTTAATTTGAAGGAAATTTATAATATACGGCTTTTAAACGTAAAAAAGTAAAAATCATTTTCAGTAATGCCACAGTGTAAAGATAACGGCAAACATTTGATTTAAATTAAAGGTTTAATTAACTTTCCTTTTCCGACATTATTGATAATCATTAGTAATTAAATTAAGCTAGTAAAAACCTAAGAAAATAAATAAATACTAAAAACAGCTGCTAATTTTGATATGTGATATAAAACTTATTGAATTAATCTATTAAATAATTTTTGTTTACTTTAAAAATTGAAAATATTCTAATTTGTGTACACTTTGAATTTAATAACATCTGCATCAATTAAAATTTTTGTATTAGTTCAAACAATGTTATGTATTAATGGTGTTTTTTTATTGTGCTTCTAAAAGTAAAAACTAAAAATCGTTGACCTTCAAAAATTGTTACTGATTACTATTTAATTATTTAAACATATTATTTTTAACTATAAAAGGAGTCTCTAGGTTTTTCATGTTAATTTGTTAATTATTTTTTATGCTAGATATACTGAAAAAAACCATTTTTCCAAAATTAATTTGGTTATTAAATTTTCTACAGAATGATCCACGCCTATTCCGTCTGTCTATTGTATATAAAAGATTCATAAATCTATATTTGTATTTTTTTGTACCAAAAAGGAATATTTTTCTTTTCTACTCATCTTTCTCTAGTTAAACCAGAAGAAATTAGTTTTATTATGAAAAATAAATAGTTAAAATATATTTGTTGAAATAATTAAATAATCTACTAGCATTTTTAGGGGTCAAAGATTTTAGTTTCACAGGTTTTTAATAAAAAAATATAGTATTTTTTTCATGTGAAGTTTAAAGGAATTTCGAAAAGCCGTTAAATAATATAGTGTGAAAATTAATGTGTATATATATATATATATATATATATATATTAATGTATAAATATATATATATATATCAAAAATGTATTTTTCCAACAAAATAATTGTAACTAAAAATTGTTAATAAATACAATATTTTTTTAGATCATAAATTATATAGTGTAAATAACTATAACTAGTATATGTATATTTATCTTAGATATATAAAAAAACCGCTAGGCCGACTTTGGAAGTCTATTTAAATCTTTCTTTTAATAATAAAAAAAAGTTTGTAAATTGAAACTGTTTTTTCTACTTTTTTTAATCATTTTGTATGCTATGATGTAAAGGGTTTTTTCTTATTATTATTTTTAAAAACTGAAAGTAAATAAACAGCAATAGGGAACTGTCTTTGTCAATAAAAGAAAATAATGCTAAAATTTATAATTTTTTAGCTTTGAAAATATTACAATTAATATCTTTTTCTTTGTTCTCTCTTTTCACTAAGTGTAATAATATTTTGAATTATCTCAATGCAAAGGTGAATTTTAGTACAAAGTTTGGAACAACATAAACATTTATTTTTATATATATATTTTCATTAAATTTGTCCCAAACTGAATATTGAACCCATACTTTGATTTATTGGTTAAAAAAATTATAATAGTTTCTTGGTACATTAACTGGTGTCAACATTGTTTTTTCTTTAACCTTTGAGAGATAATAATAATTAAAGGGTTGCTAAAAAGGAACCCTTTTTAGCTAAATAAAGTTCTTCACAAAATGTTATACATTGCTTGTTTTTCATTATTAGAATAAAAAAAAGTATCTAAAATGTGAAAAATACGTCTGTTCATATTAAAAGTTGCTTTTGCTAAAATACTAAAATTGCATTTACACTATACGTGAATATAAAGAATAATTTAAGTAGTACCGTATTTTTAGAATAAAAATTCCTATAAAATAAAATGTATAAATAACTTTTTTTCATAAATATTTCCTAAATATAAATATAATTTTTTTCACCTAAATAATTTTTTCTTGTGTATGTTGCAAACTAGAGCAATAATGTAACATTAAAACTGATAAACCATGAACTTTGGCGTCTGCTTTACCCATTAAAAATGCCAATTTTGCTTTTTCTACCTCGGAATCTTCAGATCCTATTTGTTTAGAGAGCTCCATATGTTCCATAGTTACAGAGTCGAGACTTTTTTTGAGTTCACCCATCTATTAAAAAATTAAAAATACTGTGAACATAAATGAAATAATTTTCTAATACGTATTCTCTTTATTGCATTAAAGTTTCAAAAATAATACTCCAATACTCGAAGTTCTAGACATTTTCAAATCAAATCAATTTAGTAAAAATGTATATCTACAAATTTTAAAAATGTTCCTAATGATAAAAATATTAAATCTTACCATTAAATTGATCTTTTCAACTCTTTCTTCATGGGACATGTGGGAATACATTTGTCTTCCCGTTTCTTTAGCGGCATCCATCAGCGATTCATCGTTAGGACATTGCATAACTTGTTCCAGAAGTTTGTTGATGTTATCCGAAGCTTCTAAAGGAGTTTTCAGAACTTCTTCAAGAACCTCTGGGCACATTAAAAATGGATTTACAGCTACAAGCGACTGCTTTCGGCTTGGAGTTCTTTGCGGCGAAGGGGGCAAACTTCTTGAAGTATTACCTAGGAAGGAAGAACCTAAAATGTTAAAAATAAGCAATAATGTTTCATAAGTTAGTTGAATAATCAGCCAAAGATAGATAGTGGCTTCAAAATGACCGTATCACTAAATAAAGAATAGGCGAGTGGCCGAATCTAGCTTGGAGACACAGAAAGGATAAAAAGCTCAAATAAAAACTGGCAAGGATTTGCTGATTCCAGAAAGGTAGCAAGATAACTAGTTAATACTTAATGAGAGGGTACATATGAGGGTAAATAATCATTGAAAGAAAGTAGCAAGAACAAGAGTGCAATTGTCAGTTTGAATGGCTACTGGACAAATCCAAGCAGTAACTGCAGACTACAAAATGTGAGATAATTGTTGCCCAGATTGTAGAAGATGTGGAAGGGAGAAAGGAACTTAACAGAACAGTTTTAATATAAAATTAGTAAAAATAGTAGGGGTTTTATTATAAATAATTACCGGGTATAGCTAAATTATTGACGCTATTGACCCTCTTCATTCCATTACCGAGAGATTTTAAGTCACCTAATTCTTCGCCTGCTTCCGTCATCGTAATTTCGGGTCCATCGGAACTGGATATGTCGGGTTTGAGATTAGGATTACAGCCGTTGCTCATTTGGCATTTGACCATGCATTTTTTGTGACAACACATTCCACACTGTTTACACTGGACTGCATCTTTTAGCCAAATCTAGAAACATACATACTAAGAAATCTTGACACCGATTAAACTTAAAATAAAGATTATTTCGAAAAAAAGTTATCCGCCTAATAAGGAAAAATGTCAATGTTATCGTATTAAATCTGGCGTTTAAGGCGAAATTTTTAATATAAAACCATGTTAAATTTTATTCGCATATCAAATATCTTAGTGCAATAGATATATAAAGGAGGGATTTGTGAGTTTTTATTATAAACTTACTATTAAAGGAAAAAAAACTAAAATTGTGTTAATTCCACGACAATATTCTTTCGTCTGTTATGTCGCAAATATGCTTTCTGGATGAATTAAATATAAGATCTCCTTACAAAAATTCTCTTCATGACTGTGAATAAATAAAATGTAATGATCAATATAGAGTTTTTAAATGCAGAAGAAACCTTAAATTTCGTTACATTTACTGACTTTTAAAATTTAATATAAAAACTAAAGAAAACCAATTGTAAAATACCTTGTATATTAACATTTAAACGAATAACATACATATCTTGAAATTTAAACATAATATTTTGAGGGTATAAATAATTTTATACTTTTTAATTATAATGAAAAATTTCAATAAAAATATTTAAGGTGATTATATAGACAAAATAATGTTCTTTTATTGCCATTTGCGTTTTTAAATTTCAGTATATATCAAAATCATTTTTCAGGAATAGCGATATAATTGTTATAATCATCCAAAAAAACTTAATGACTTCTTAAAAACGTAAACTACGAAATGAATATATAAAATTGTTCTCAAATGTGAAATTATAGTTTTATAGAAATCTGGAAATAGCTGTGGGCATCATAAAAATAAATAATAATTTGTTATAAAGCAGTGGTTTGGTAGTGTGGTTGTCCAGTTTATAATTATTATTCTGCGACTCATCAATCTGTTAACACAATTGGAGCTGTACAACTAGATTTTTCTCTAATAATCGATGTGAAATAAAAACCTATTTAAGCATTTTTTCCAAAATCATATGAAGCGTAAATATTAGCTGGCACGCACCATCACCTCACAGATGTCTTAAATTGAGACCAGTTTTCTCACCAAAATCCGGCCTTAAGGCAAAATGAGTAACCAAATGTTTTGCTAGTTGTAAGGAACTTACCAACCTTTTCCGTTTTAACATTAATATTGCCAATAATTTCCGATTATTACACTGTAGAGAAAACTATTACCTTTTTTGAACAAAAGTCGCAGTGCGTAGTTCTATGAAACTGCGTCCTAATAAAATCATGTTGTAAGCCCCCGCTCGCTTCTTGTAACTTAAAGTTATCTACTTGTATGTTGGTTTCCGACATTTTTCTTTTCAATTCAATATCATCATCATGCATCCATACAAAAGCCAACAAAACATCTCCATAACAAAACACGTGTTCAAAACCAGAGTGTAAAAGTAATGGGTGCGTTTGGTTGTTTGGTATTACGTTATTTGGCGGTAGGAAGGAGTAACAACGAATGTAGTTACCCAAGAAACTATGGAAAAAAAAAATAATTAAAAATAGCTTTTAAAGATAAAAAAATGTTTTACCTGTTACAACATTGTCCTAAAACATGGCTTAAAGGTATGTTTGTATAACCAAGTAAAATATCTCTTTCATCAGGTAATGTTCCCCAAACATTTATATTCAAGTATTTGAATGTATCCCTTAATGTAAATTGAAAATCTTCGTTAAGTTGTAGTACCGTGGAAATGGGTATTTCTTTACTTTTATGTACCTGAAATTGAATAACATGAATTGAAAAATGTCAGTAAAATTTCTAACTTAATTACCTCAATATTTGACTGTTCTGAACTATTGCTTTCTGTATCAGTCCTAATAATTTCGGGTACCTCAGAAATAGAGGCTTTTTTAACAGAATAAGCTGTTTGGGTTTGTTTTAGATTAGAATGTTGAGGAGTTGAAGGATTACTTGAGGTGGGAGTGTTTCTAGGACTCCCAGTTTCTAAAAAATAGCATTTGTTAACAAATACATTAAATGGGAAATATTTTTGATGAATAACATTAAAACAAAATAATTTTTTTATTAAAAAATATATTTACCAGAAAATGAAGTTTTTCGTTTTCTCAAACTAAAGTTTCCAATAGTCTGAGCAAACTTGGCCATATTTTCATTCGACGGTATTATTTTTTGGACTCTCTTCTTTGTATCTTTGGGCGTGTCAACAATCACAAAACTATCTTGTTCATTTTGTGTCAATTCAGTCTCTTCTGGTACCTCGGGACTCGGGCACGTCACTCTTATTTCAGTCTCTATAACAAATATTTGAATTATCATATAAAATATAGAAAGAAATTTTCCATTTTTTAGAGCTCACCTTCTATCGAATACTTGGATTTTATGCTGTAATTTTCAGCAATTCTTTCCACCTTTAATGTAATACTAGTAGCAGAAATGGACTTGATAAATTTAGCTACTTGTGGTACCGTTTGGACGGCGCGATTTTCTACAGCTAGTACTGTATCGTTTATCCGCAGGCCGGATCTGTAAGCTGCACTATGTGGAGATACACTGTCCACCAGAACTAAACCTTGTTCTTGTTTGAAAATTATGCCTAGTTGAGCTTGTCTGACTTTGGTAATTGTCACTTCTAGAGTCATATAGACATTGTCGTCTTTTTGGTAGAGAGATATCCAAGGTATCATATCTAATTATAAATTCATTTTTGAAATAAAATACACTCAATAATTTACACCAAAATTAAATATACCGGAGTGGAACTAAGATAATTTAATGAAGACAATAAATATAATGTAAAGCTAACAGTTTGAAAAAGGAGCCTAAATGGACCAAATGATGATAAATAAAGCCATGGAACCAAACATGAAAACATTTACCAAGAAAAAAAATCGTAAAGATGGGAGATGGAGGATATTAAATAATAAAGGATAAAACGCAGAAAAACTTTTATTGAAGAATGTGACGAGGTTTATCAGGGAAAGAAAGCAGTCAATATTTGAAACTCACACAGACACACACACACACATAAGGAAAGAAGAAAAACTCTCGTCAGATTTCAAACCGCTAATATTAATATAATATAATTTACTAATTATAAGTTGGAAAAAGAAACTGATAGATATGACATCATTTGACTTTTTAAAAAGCAAATACGGTGCTGTGGATAAAAAATAAAAGGAAAAATACATTTCAGCAGTGGAGCAAAATATTTGTAGTTTTTATAGCCATTCTAATATAATTGGAATCTGGCAGTTAGTATGCTAAGATTGTGAGGAAAATATAAGGTGTGAATAAAGTATAAAAAATAAAATATGAGAAAAATTTAAGTAAAATCACTAGAATCATTATTAGGCTACTAGTTGGAGCCATATAATAAAATAAAAGTAATTAGATGCATTATTGACAAATAATATATCAAAAATATATACATAATTAATCTATAAACCTATAAACCAGCATTATTTACTGATAATGTAAATAAAATTATTAATTTCAAAGATAAAAGGAAATTATAGAAATCACTAATCTCTTGGGTATTTTATGATTTATTACCCATATATACTCTTATTAAAAGCTTTGTTTTACATACCTATGGCCACTGTACAATAAATATTTTGAACACCAGGTGGTAGAGAAAGCCTAGATATCTCAACACATGTTAATTCTAATTGGCCTTGAGAAACTATTTCATTATCTTCAGTATCTAGCTGACAAGGATCAGTTTTAACAAAAAATGGTTTATATCTAAAAACAGAATCCTTATATATTTAAAAAATACAAAGCTAGAGGAAATTCTTCAAAATATCCTACAACAATAATATAGTCTGTCTTCTTTTTTATTTTAAATATCCTCAATATTCATTACTTCAAAGTTAAAAAGGTTTTTCAAAGATATTAAAACATGTTATAAAATATTATTTCATGTACTTTTTTTTAGTGCAAAGTTCAATTTCATCATAAATACTTGCCTTAACTTGTAGTTTGGCAGGGTATGTTTTCTTTTAATAGCTTTTTTGATCTGATTTACTATGAGGTTAGTAATATTACTTTGAAGTTGTCTTCCTTGAAAATGAGATTCAACTTGCAGATCTAATAATGGATCAGTGTAAAAACTGAAAGACCAATGTGTATAAGGTTGTCTAGAAAATTGAAGTCTTGCTTGGCCGTTTATCCTTTTCACTAAAAAACAAGATTGTTGTACAATTTTTGTAATTATATTTAAATGTTTTAATTAACGTACCTTTAATGGAAAGATAAGCAGTTTTTCCAAATTTCATTTTAGCATCTACACTTAATAAAAAGTTTCCAGTGTAATCTAAAGTAACACATAAACTAATAGTCTCAATATAGCCTTCTTTTTTGTCTAATTTTACGTTATCTACAGTAATATCTTTGATATCTGGAAATTCTGTACCTAAGTGCATGTCCTTAATCTAAAAAACAATAGTTTAGTGGGCGTCATAATGAAAATTGAACTCAACTAACCGTAATACTATCAAAAAATTTTCCTATAGTGGTTTTAGTTAAAAGTTCGTCAAACTCTAAGCTTAGTTTTTTGTAAAGCCAATGTTTAATAACTTCAGAATGTCTTAATTCGTGAAATAAAAATTGTAAAACTAAACTAATTGGTAAGCTACTTCCTTTTTCTTTGTCAGCAAAATCATCTGTTTCTATTTGTTTCTTTATGGCCTAAAATTGATTGTTTAGAAAAAATGAGGAGAATAATTAACATTTAATATGTATTACCTCTGGTAGTCTATAGTCCGTAGAATTTTTTGTAATCGAAGGCTTAACTATCGGGCTCTTTTTTAAGTAAACATATATAATATAATACTGTACACTTAATGTTATAATTATTCCGAATAATACTGAAATGCAGCCCAGAAAAACCATAGCAAAAATATCCATTTTTAGTAAATTGTATTATAAATATCACAAGAACTACTAGACCGAAGGAATGTGAATTTTATTATATAAGATCGATTCATCTACATGATGAAATATTATTTTTGTGTTTTTGCTAAACTTCAACCTTAATAAACACTGAAAATCGAAGTTGACAATTTCGTTTCCCCTTTGTCCACAATAGGGGTCACTGAAATATTTGATAGCCTGTTTTTAAAAAAACGCCTAGAAGCATTAGTAAATGTATGTATATCTATGGTAAATGCATTCAATACAAAATAATTTTCACATGGATAATATGAAAAATGACTGAAAAGTTTATTTCATATAAATTTATAATATAAGCATAAAGTAGGAATATTTTATTATTCATACTAATAATTATATTATATCAAAATAAATCGAATCAAATAAGAATATATCTAATTTAAAAAGTTTCAGAAATTTTCCAGAAGTTGTTTACCACGTAAATGTGGATCATAAAAACATGCCTAAAAGTTTAAATGAATTTCTTTAGGGACTTTTTTTTTATTAGTTGGTAACCTTTTTAGAACTCTTTTCTGTCACGATTTTAATGGCATTTGCCGTGGATTTGTGAAAAATATTATAATCCAGGTGATTTTAGTCCATCTTAATTCTTTTTAATATTTAATTTCGTCAAGTTAATAAACTAACACCATGGCCGATAAAGTAAGTATAAAATAGATTGTAGTATTTTCATATTTAATCCATATTTCTCCACAAAATTAAAATAACATTGTTTCTCCTATAAAAAATATTTTTAGGCTGAAGAGCAAGTTAAGAAGAAGAGGACTTTCAAAAAGTTTACCTTCCGTGGAGTTGATTTAGATCAACTCTTGGATATGCCCAAGTAAGTTTTACCAAAAAAAATAGGTTATATATGAATATTATTTACCTTAATTTTTTAGTGAGCAACTTATGGAACTCATGCATTGCCGTGCAAGAAGACGTTTTACCAGAGGCTTGAAACGCAAACCAATGGCTTTAGTCAAGAAACTTCGTAAAGCCAAGAAAGAAGCCCCACCTCTAGAAAAGCCAGAAATTGTGAAAACACATTTAAGAAACATGATCATAGTACCAGAAATGGTAGGCTCTATTGTTGGAGTTTACAACGGCAAAGCTTTTACACAGGTTGAAATCAAACCTGAAATGATTGGACATTATCTTGGTGAATTTTCTTTGACATACAAACCTGTAAAGCACGGTAGACCTGGTATTGGTGCTACCCACAGCTCCAGGTTCATTCCTCTCAAATAAGATATATTTTGTTATTATTTAGGCTTATAATAAATCTTTTTTGGGAGAACTTTCTATGATTTGTTACCTTTATGAAGTTTTTAATACATTTTATTTTAATGAAAGTGAGTCACCTTTTTTTAATTTTTTGTTTTCATGATAAATCGTGGTTGAAAATTATAATTAAAAATCTAATAAAAGGTTTACATGTTGACTGTATTCTGAAAATATTTTCATCAAATTTCGAATGTAAATGAAACGCCTTTTGCAATAAGTAATAAAATTTTAATTCATATTTACATCTATTAAGCATTAAAAAATTATTTATTCTTAACTTTAGGCAAAAATCTATCTAAAACATGTGCCGGTTTTTCAGGTTTTGAAGATTTTTTTACTTCAGTTTCTTCATTTATTAGCTCCCTCTTTTTCTTTACAAACTCCTTTGTAGCTTCTTCTTGTAATATTTTCTTATTCCTTGAAATGTTAACAGAACCTCCCTTACCTTTGGCTTTTTTTCTAGGCTCATAATTTATTCTAGGAGGTTTTAGATACTAAACAAAAAAAAAAGAATATTAGTAAACTAATAAACCAGGATTTAAATATATTAATATTACCAAAAGCTTTTTCTTGGCTTCTACTTTGTCCCTAAGTGTAGGAAGATCAACATCAGCTATAGCAGTAGGATCTAGGGTAATTATTTCAGGTTGAATCTAAAAATAAATATGTATTAAGGAGATTCTTTAAATGTGTAAATAAATTAGCTAATAATTACCTTTTCTAAAAGTGATTTGACTTCAGCTTCTCTTCTTTGTGATTTTGATTGGAAAGGATTTGCCTCTAATGTATCAAAGTTTGGTTCACCAGAACCCGGTACAAGTAAACTTGTAAAACCACTGGCTGTTCCAATACCAAGCACATCTTCATAAGGGCAAAAATTGCAATTAGAAATTGGAGTTACAAATCTGTGTCTCAGGTAAGCTCTTTTTGCAGCGGTTGTACAACAATCTCTAAAAGATAGTCATTAAAAAATAATTATTTAAGATAAATTTTGTGTTCAGAAAATTGTGTCTTACTTATAAATTTCTACAACATTCCCCATTCCTAAGGACAACATCCTCTTTTGAGAAAAATTCAAATTATTTGCAGCTTGAATTAATTTATACTCTTGGACAGGACCCTCAAGTTTTCTTACATCCCATATTTTGACTTCCCTATTTGAAGCAGAAGAAGCCATATACCTAAAGAATGTATTTTACATTTATGAAAATGTAATTAATACAAGTAGTCAATTTTAATTTAAAATTAAATTAAACTTACGTTCCACTAGAATCTACATGTAACCCTGTAATTGGAGCTTTGTGGCACAACATTTTGGCCAAAGGATCTCTGGAAGTTGGAGCCCAGAAAGACACCACTCCCTTGGCATGACCTAAACAAAGTGTTGCATTCCATGGATTTTGTGTTAATATTGATAGTTTTCCTAAACCAGTATTGTACTGTCCTGCTATTTGGCCTATAGAAATATCTAGCCAGCTTAAAAAGCCCTCATCACTCTAAAAAAAGTGACCAAATTTAATAAGATACAAATTTATTGAAAAGAGTTTATAAATAAACTTGTTCTTACACAGCTGGCTAATAAAAAGTGGTATGGTAAAAACTCCATTCTAGATACTTTGTTGAGTTTTTTAACACAGTGCAACTCAATTCCCTGATTGTCATAGACATAAACCCAATTTTTCTGAGCTACAGCAAACATAGTTTCTATATGTAACCAAGAAATGTCATGTACAGATTCCATGACGTTCATTTCACAGTGTAATTTCTTAGTTACCCAATCAAAAGCAGCTACATGGCCCATTTTGCCACCTAAAAGTAGATGTCTGCCATTTCTTGTGTACTTTGCTCGATAAGGACCAAAATTCAGTCTTAAGTCAAAATGTTTAGATGCTGCAGCTATATCAACACTCTGTACAATTTGCTTTTGAGTAAACTGTGTTGTGGTTTCACCTAAATCAGCTTCTAGAAAACTACAAAGGTTGTTAATAAGGAAGAATTAATACATTTTTGAATATACTTACCCTGAATCTTCTGTTAAAAGTACTTCAGTTCTTGCTGCTTGTTCAATAGCAAATTTGATATTTTTTTCTTTTTTCTCAATTCTCTTTTGATGTATTGAAGTTTTTACGCCCTTTAGGTGTACCCCTTCACCTTTACTATATTTTTCGATTAATTCTTTGGGAGGTTTGACTTTGCCTCTAAATTTAGGATTAGGATTAGATTTTTGTTTAACTTTCTTTTTGTTAATTTTTCTATCCTCAACACGTCTACCCCATGGTTTTTTCTTTACATTTGTAATGTTGAAAGTGACCACATCTTTATTTGGTGGGTTTTCTGTGTCCTGTTCCGCTTCAGTTTTTTTAAAATAACGTTCAATTTGCTAAAAGGATATTGATTTACTACATTTAAGTAAAAATGATCTTGTACTTACTTTGCCCATGATATAATTTGTCAAGAAAATTAAACTTGATCTATGTTTGAAATGCTTTTATGTATAGGTTATATTTTATTCTTCTAATTTTTTAATTGATAGTTTAACTGTTCTTCTTTTTCTAACTTCTATAAAGGAACTATTTACTGTATATAATACTATATGATTAAATGTTAATGTTTCATAAATTATAAATGTCTCTTAGTTATTAATTTATAAATAACAATGAAATATTAACAATTTTATTAAAAATATATAAAGCTCGCTTTATTTCGCTTAAAGGTTCTTTTTATAGCTTAGAAATCCACTCATCTCGGTGCTGACCTTACCTTATGATATTCATGTCACCTTAAGATAAAAGGCAGTTTAATTACAAAATTATCATGAATCTAGTCTGATATGTAATATTTAACCCAATGATGATTATAAGAATATTGCTTATGATAAATTAAAAAAAGAATTTTTCCATGGATTCCTGCAATACCGACAAGAGCTTTGAGGATGTGATATGTGATGTTTTCTGTCCATGACATAAAGTATGTCAAAAGTCAATTTGTTTGCTGTTTGGAACGAACTGGTCATATTTTTGCATACGTACAATTTATTTCCAAATATACATTTTAAATCATAAAAATGAGTCGCAGGAGGGCTCATGATGATGACGATGGTTATGGTAAGTTTTCTTTATATAAATATTTATTACATTAAAAGAAAAATATTTTATTTATTCTATTACAACAACTAAATTTTAAGTTGTAACTATTAATTGCCTTTAATTAATAATATTAAAATAACAAATATTTACACATTTTAGAGAGAACCTACAGAAAAAGACGTCGTGTTTCTGAAAATCAAGAAATTGAAGATAGATTAGAATCTTTAATCTTAAGAGTAGGAGAAAAGAGTACTTCTTCTCTAGAAAGCAATTTAGAAGGATTAGCTAGCGTCTTAGAAGCTGATCTACAAACATTTAGAGCTAAAATATTAAGAATATTAACTGACTGCGCTATTCGAATGCCTGAAAAATGTACTATTTATACAACTTTAGTAGGCTTATTGAATGCAAAGAATTATAATTTTGGTGGTGACTTTGTAGAGTACATGGTAAAAAGTTTTAAAGAATCTTTAAAGCAGTGCAAATGGGATGTGGCAAGGTATGCTTTGAGATTCTTGGCAGATCTTGTTAATTGCCATGTTATATCATCTATTTCTTTACTCCACTTGTTAGACAACATGATAGAAACTGCCAATGAAGACAATGTGCCTCAGGTAATCTACATATATATATATACATATAGTGCTTTCATTTCAATACAAGATAGTCGAAATAACTTTTGATTTTACATAAATTTAAGGAAAACAAAAATCACGTCAAATTTTATGTCAAGAGGGACATTTATCTAACATATCTCACAACAAATAATTACTATAGAAAGTAGTGCCTGTATTGATTGTATATTTGTAAGAAAGAACAATACTGACTAAACAAATTATATCACAAGAGTAGCAGTAATTGACACAGACATAATGGACCATTTTCAAATTTATTTGTGTATAAATAGTAAAATCAATATCACTAAAGAAAAAAAAGTAACCACTTTTGATACAAATACATGTTTAAGGTTAATCAAAACTGCAAACTAGAATGAACTACTTTCTACAAACGATCCTATCATAGCATATCAAACATTCATTGAAATAGCATGGATATCAACTGCAATTATAAATTCCATGAAGTACAGATATAATATGAAAGGACAACTTTTAAAAAAATAAAAACATTTTATTACAGACTGCAGACTACTAACCCTTTAAATAAAGTTAACAAAATATCCAGCACTGGAAGACTCTATGGCAATAAGTTCAGTTAACAACCATGAACTAATCAAATATATAATTTTTAAAAAACAGGGACTAATGGAATACATTTAAAATTAATAAATATTTGTCACTACTACATTGTTGAACCTCTTAACCACATAATAAACTTAATTTTCGATCCTGGTAAAATAACCAGTGATTTTAAATATACACCTGTTTTTGAGTAGGGAACATAGCAAAATATTTCAAACTATAGATTTATAAGTTTATTAATTAATTTTGTTAAAATATTTGAGAAATGCCTATAATGTAGATTACACGATTATTTAAAAAAAGCAAATATTCTGAGTTTAAATCAATTCAGTTTCCTAAAAGGGACAAGTACGAGTGATGCCATATATGAATTAATATCAAGTATAAAAAGTGGCTTGGATAACAAGAATATAGGTGTTTTTATCGGCCTAGCAAAGGCGTTTGACATTTCCTAACAAACAACTTTTAAATGTTATTGAAAATTATGGAATAAGGGGAGGAGTGCTAAAGGTCTTTGATAAATATGTAAAAGATACAAAATAAGAAATGAAGATTGTGATATATGATAAAAATAATAACTGTCCTAGGTTCTATATTGTTTATATTAATTGAATGTTAGACTTAGTTATTAAGGGTGTTTCAATATCTTACGCAGATGAATGAGACTTGTCAAAAATTGGCTAGCCATGAATAAATTGCTAAATTGTCCATAAAATTACCTTTTTAATCATGTATCATACTTCCTACTTTTTCTATTTAAATTGTATTGGTTAACGTCATTGAGGGGAAGGGAATGACATACAGTTGAGAATGTTAGAAAATGTACCTCTTGATTTAAATTTAACGTGTTTTTGTTTTTCTTATATTTTTGTAAAATGAAAAGTTATGTTGACCGACCTATTTTGAAATGAAAGTACTTTAATAGTTGTATTTCAACTAATATTTGCAGGTACGACGTGACTACTATGTGTTTGCTGTGCTAAGTACTCTTCCTTGGGTAGGAAGAGAGTTATATGAGAAAAAAGAAAAAGATTTGGATCATTTGATAATTCAAATTGAAATATTTCTTAATAAGCGAAATAAGAAGCACCATAACGCTTTAAGAGTTTGGGCGGAAGATAAACCACATCCCCAAGAAGAATATCTAGATTGCTTATGGGCTCAAGTTAAAAAATTAAAACAGGATGATAACTGGGCTGAAAAGCATATTCCAAGACCATATCTAGCATTTGATTCAATATTGTGTGGGGCATTACAGCACAGTTTGCCTTCAATTATACCTCCACCACATCATGATAGTTATGAATACCCAATGCCATGGGTAGTATTTAGATTATTTGATTACACTGATTGCCCAGAAAGTCCCAGTCTACCTGGCGCTCATTCAATTGAGAGATTTTTAATAGAAGAACATCTTCATTCTATTATAGATTTGTATCATTTAGAAAGAAAGGATTGTGCGGCACATTTGTTGAATTTTCCTTATAAACTAAAAATACCATTAGAATACTGCATTGTCGAAGTGATTTTTGGAGAACTTTTACACATGCCTACTCCAAGATATTTAGAGATAGCTTATGGGGCTGTACTAATAGAACTTTGTAAACTTCAGCCCTCTACAATGCCGCAAGTTTTGGCTCAGGCTACAGAAATGCTTTTTATGAGGATTGATTCCATGAATGTGTCTTGCTTTGATAGATTTGTACAATGGTTCGCTTATCACTTGAGCAACTTTCAATTTAGGTGGTCTTGGGAAGATTGGACTACTTGTTTGTCTTTGGATGATGACCATCCTAAACCTAAGTTTATTAGAGAAACAATGTTAAGGTGTATGAGGTAAGAGGCATATCTTTTTAATCCCAGCTAAAATTAATTACATAATGCGCATTTCTGAATTCATTACAATTACTTTGATAAATGTACATATTAAAAAGGTATTAGTGTGTTAGGAGAATATTTTAATTTTTATTAACATTTTCGTTTCTTTCAGGTTATCTTATTTTCAGCGAATTAGGGAAGTATTACCTGAGAGTTTTGCAAAATTTATTCCTGAGAAACCAGAACCAGATTATAAATATGCACAGGAAGGAGCTGGTAAGTAATTTTTAAGTATAACTATTTTTTTGTTTTTTTAACCTTTTATTTCAAAAATGTAATACAATCAAAAAAATATTATATAAAAATGTTCTAGTGATTTCGTTTCTTTACTAGGATATTAAATAGAGACTCAATAAAGTAAATTTTATCACTTGTGTGACATGTTTTGGTAACTTATAACTATAATTAAGAACTACAATAATAATATTACATAAACAACATATTTTTTTAAGAAATATTTATTCTTATCTAGAATAATATTTTCTTATAACAGTTGACTTATTAAATTGTCCATATTAAATGCCCTGTATGGGTTTCAGTCTTGGGGCATTATTCGATCTCGTTATTTTGTTACAGTTCTATAAAAAATTTAGATTTGCATTGTTACCTTTTAAATATTATATTTTAACTTAATCATTTGTCACTTGGTATTTAAGTTTTATAATTGATGTATTAAATTAAACCATTTGTTATAATTATTACCTTTCAAATATAAGAATATATTTGGTAATTATTGGAAAAATATGAGTCTTACATTCACTTTTACCTATGTACTTTCCATTTCTTTCCTTTTCCTTGTTGGTTTTCTAGTAGTTCGAGATCTTGGAATGTAAACTTTTCTTTTTCTATACTTTACTCTTACTGTTTTATTATCAGCCTTACTCAAATACTCGAGACTCTTAGCGTGGTTAACTAGCATTAATGCTGCGTTATCAAACGCTTCTTTGGTACTTTCAGTTTGACTGGTATCAATAGATTCATTTTCTTCTTTGGTACTTTGTGTTTGATTTATGTCAACTGAATCATTAGGGTACTCGGCTTTGTAAATAACGTAGTCGGTGCCATTACTGAGCACTTGTTTGATATTTGCTTTAGCAGGGAGGTCCATAGTGATTTTAACTGGTTTGTAGTGTGATAATTTTGAACGATTACGTTTATATTCTACACCTTTTATTTTTGGTTTAAGTTTATTTGTTGGGCTGCCTGTCATTGGAGTAACAGTGGTTAAATCTGCAGGATATTCAGGTTGATTTCTTTTATTCACTTCATAACTAACTGATGTTTCATAGCTTTGGCTTGTGAGGAAAGAATAATCTTTACTGGGATCATCATTTATGACATCAGATGAATAAGTGGTAGTACTTGGTTCGTAGAAATTAGAAAATATAATCTTAGCGTTCTGTTGACCACTATTATCAAATAATTGTTGAGCTATATCCGATTCTGTTTGTCTTTGAGTTGTGCTAGTAGTCGGTTTCATAGTTGATTTGGTGGTACCAAAAATATCATCTAAATCATAATCATTTTTGACCGTTCCGATGTACAAAGGTCCTTTAAAAGGTTCCGATTCAGTAAGGAAGTCACTAGCCGTTGTGGTTCGATATGTCTTAGTCATTCTAGTTTGCTCAGAGGGTAAAGTTGACAGTATTGACGGAGTTTGTGGTGAAGTGGTCATTGTAGGGGTTGTAACTTGTATTGCATAATCGACAGGATTACTAGAAGTAGTTTCGATAAGGGTAGTTTCTTTAGGCATTGGAGAAGTTTCTTCCACAGGCATTAGTATTGTGGTGCTAATTGGTGTTTCCGTTGAAATCCTCATTGGTTCTGTAGGACTTACTTGTGAAGAACTATTGACATTTGAGGGTATTTCTGGTATTTCTGTTATGGTATAAATTTCTGTTGTTGATTTTGTAGGTATTGCTAAAGTCGTTGGAGCCATAGTATAATTAGTAGTTATACTAGTGGTTATCATTTCTTCTGATAACGTGGGTAATGTAGACAGTTGAGAGGTTGTTTCTATTAATATCTTAGATGAAAATTGTTGCATTGAGACTATTGTTTTTAGCTCTTTGGTAACGACAGTCGAAGTTTGTGTTGTAACAGGGGACAATTTTAATGTTGTTAATTTTTGAGTTGGTACATTTGTTGTAGAAGATATTAATTTCGTAGTATCAGGCGAAAATGGTTTAGGTCTTCTGTATATCGGATATAAACTTGCAGTTTTTGTTCTGCTTGAAGTACCAGGAGATTTTTGAGTAGAGGTTGTAGTAATTGTTGATTTGATATTAAATTGTGTTGTTGTTTTTGGTGTAGTAGAGGTGGAGCTTGCCATAATAGTTGTGCTAAACTGTGTTGTTGGTGGCAGGGTGGAGAGAGTCCTTGTTAAGGGTGTCGTGGGTATGGTAATCATTTCTGATGTTGACGTACTTTTCGGTTTAGTGCTTGTAGTTGGTTTAGTTTTCTTACTGGTAACTCCTGTAGAAGATTTATTTGTTTTGGTTTTAAAACTGGATTTAGTATTTAACTTTTTTTTCGTTGGTATAGTTTTAGATGTTCCAATAGTATTTAAGGGCGTTGTTTGTTCGGTTGTAGGTGTAGTTATAGACATTTTACTAGTACTTATTGAGTATTTTTGGGTTACTGTTTCAGTGCTAGTTAGTGAAGGACTTTGTGTCATTAGTACTTCTTCACCAGTCGGCATGAAGTAATGTATGGTCGGTTTAGTAGGTGCTGTTATCACATTTAAATTATTTTCAGTTTGTGGCTTAATAGAGGTTTTGGTAACTAAGGGAGTTGTAATTGATTGATCTGCAACAATTGGCACTGTACGATTTATATCACCAAATCCATTTAGAGAGAACCTGTGTGGTCCTTCTTCATGTTTTTGAGTAGTACTTGTTTTGGAAGCTAAGGTTTCAAGCAGTTTTTTGTATAATTCTGCCTCTTTTATATCAGTAGTACTTGTTTGTGTTGTAGGAGAGCTTGGAGATGTTGCTATACTATAGGCTTGAGGTGTTATAAATCCGGGATAACTATATAAGACGTGTTTGTGTCCCTCAGAATCAACACCAAGTATAACTTCTGGTTTAAAGTGTGTCTGGACAATTTTTCGGTTGTAATACTAGAATAAAAAATATATAAGCTAATGAAAATTAGAGGGAAGATTGAATAATTACCTCAGGGGAATCTTTATTATTTTGGCTGCTTCTAATAACGAAAACATGCCCTGGGATGGCATAATTAAATCGACCGCGTCTCATAACTATCTGATCGTTCTTAGCATTTATAGGGCTTATAATGTATTCAAGTTCGAAGCGTGTTCTGTCAATATCTCGATGTCTTAAACGTTTAACACTCCATAGGGCTACTACTATTTCTCTGTTGTGTGGCGTATATGGCTAAAATCAAAAATAAGTAGAGACTAATATTTTTTTTATTTGGGAATAGAATTCAATAATATAAAACAACTCCCAATCACAATAACTACGAGTGCGTAAATTAAGTAATGAGGCTGTCAGCAGAGTCTTTAATATAGTAATACCCGAAATGTGGTACTAGGAGGCGCAGATAAACATGTCATACGCTTTCAGTACAAGTTTTAACGTACTACAATCATTTGATTATCTGTAGCAATTTTTTTTAATAAAACTGTTTTTTTTAGTAAGTTGTAATAATGTGTGGCATCAATTTTTAACATAGGTGAACAGGTTTTGCTTCAGATTTGGGCAAATTACAATGGAACCTCTTGCAAAATGCAGCAGACATACGCAGACAATGTTTTGTCAAAAGTCGATGTGGTTTAAGCCATAAATCAACAAGCCTTCATTTTCAAGAACTGATGAAAATATCCGGGATCTGGTGTTTTCAGATCTGAATGATTAATAAACTTCAGATGAAAAAAGCTACTCTGAAATATTTAAAAAAAATATTTTTCAAGACCAAAAGGACGGCAGAAGGAAAAGGTGCTTTGATTTTTTGGAATCGATTAAGAATGCTTCTTACTTTTTGGAACGGGTCATTACTGGTGACGAGATTTGGGTGTTTGAGTGCAACTCAGAAACCAAGGACCAGAGCGTGGAATGGCACATTTCTTCCTCTTCAAAGTTCAAAAAAGCAAGAATGAGCAAGTTGTAAATCGAACTGATTTGCTTTTTTGATAACTTAGACACCGTTCATAAAGAGTCTATGTCTCAAGGCCAAACAGTTAATGAATAGTTTTACCGAAAATATTTTGATAAACTTCAAAAAGGGTAATGCGTGTGAGACCAAACATCTAAAACAACTGCGTGTTGAACCACGACAATCTTAGGCTAGGCAGCCACACATTAATATCAATAAACCAATTTTTGGCCGGTAAAAACGTTCGTGTGACTTATCAGCTATGTGAGTCTTTCCTCTTCCCGAGAATTAAACTCACCTTGAAGAATTTAATTTTGGAACACTAGAAACTTTAAAAAGTTGTTTAACCCACCAGTTGAAGGCTATTCCAATATTCGAGTTCAAGCACTGTTATGAGGAGTTGAAGAACTATTTCCAGCGCTGTCTGGTTATTTTGACAAAGACAATATTATATTGAAATTTGAAATTTTGTTTTAAAAATCAGTCTATTACTAATTTACATATGGCACCTGGTATGGCGACACAGCCACTAGTCAAGTTGGAAATTTAAAATGGAGAGTATGAATCAGTCATACACTGTCCATTCTGTCACTGTTTCTTTTAAGAATAGTGAGATTGTGTCTGCCATAAGTACAACATATTTCTCAGCTTAAAAGAGAGTGATTATCTTGTCTTGCTATTACCGATTTTTAGAAAATGGAATGTATTTTGTATTATCAGTTTTTAATTATGTAGTTTAAGATCTACTAGATGAATTGTATGTTACTACCTGGCAATCATGTCTTTCGCATCTTTTCGGGGTATGACAGTCGTCACAGTCATTTTGATAAGGGTCTTGCAATAGTATAAAATTTCCACCATGAATAGCATAAATCTGACCACGGGCAAGTACGGCAACGTCTCCGAAAGGTGTCGCTAAATCCTGGCGACCAATTAATCGGGCGCCAGTGAGTCTTTCACGTAAGTTGGGTTCCCAATATCCTTCTCTTAGTAAAGCTTGATGGATGGCTTCTCTAAGACCTATCTGTAAAAGAAAAACAATAATTTATACCAAAGTGAAGGTTGGTTGGAGGGGAGATAGGCAAGTTGGTTCTGTAGTCCGACACTGCAGTGTTAAGCTTATTAAATTTTCCTGCCTATTTTTTGGTTTTTGAAGCGGTTTGAAAACTTATAAGGACTAGTGTTGCTTCTTTAGGAAACAGTAGTACAAGTAAGCTAAGCTGTGCTTCATCCCATTGAGTATTGATTTTGAAGAGTTTGTTAATGGATAATTTGAGCAACATTGAATTATTTCTCATGTTTAAGATTGGATTTTTTTGACCTTCAATCCGTTTAAAAAAAATTAATTGATGCAGATCACATTAAGCTGTAATTTTTCTTATGTACGTTTAAAAAATGGGTATTTCTAAATACTAATAATAATTAGCGGCAATTTTTATATTATGAAAATTGCATGAATTTGCACACATGAGTGAACTCATTTTAATGAATAATACACTTTTATTTCCATTAGACATAAATACACGTGATTTATTCATGTTTCAATTATACATACATACATTTTTTTAAATCCTGATTAACAACAATTTGCCTTAGAGCCAACAAATATAACAAAATGGTTAAATATTGCACAGCCCAGATAATTAGTATTATTGTATAAGAATTAATTCTAATTCTAAATTAATTTACCTCCCAATCGGCCAGTGGTCCTGATGAAGGTCCATTAGAGATATGTCGAAAATATCTCACGCTTCCCGATTGTTCATTCGATGGTCTTTTGTTTGTGATGGCCGTCGAATCCCAGGGACCAATTATCATCTGAAAGTAACGACAGATAAATTAGTTTATACACACAAATCATGTTTTACGTCAAAGTGAATTGGTGCAAATTTAAAACGCTCATTGTTTTTTTTTTCAATGGGAAGGTAAGAAGTGATTTCACTGTAGGTCTTGAAGATGATATAATGTTAAATAAACAGGTACACTGTACATAGTGTGTGTGAAAATACGACGGCAGGTGTACACTTATTATTTTAAAATATCCAAAATTTGTTTAATTACAGAATTTGCTTTTTTAAGGTAGATGGATATAAATGCATATTTGAAAGTCGGTTTTAATTCTTACAAATACAATTTTCGATATCGTCGTAAATCAAGGTAGATTATTAAGTAATATGTTTTTAGCACACCACGATCTTAAACAATAAATTTGGTGCAAGAATCAGAACTTTTTATAAATGAGTATTTTTTTGTAAAAAAATAATAAACGATAGGGTTGATTGTGTACAGTCTCAGCAGATATATTATCAATCTAATTGGTTTAAAAGAAAAATATTTTTGTTGTTTTTATAAACTAAAAGGCGCGCGGAAAAGTTGTAATGGTAGAAAACAGAATATATTGCATTAAATAAGATGATATACATAAAAAAATAGTCTATTTAACTAAAGAAAATTGTAACTTACCAAAATTTTCAATGTAAATAACAACTGTTTCATTATTATTGTGACATTACGAATTACTATTTTTCGAAATAAATAAATATGTTCACATACGCATACATTATTGTTTTATCCGGTAAGAATCTGAATTTTATAATTTATTAATTATGAAGTTGAACATTTTTTTCACAATTTGTTTTCACTACTTTTTCTTTTATTATTTGACAGCTATAAATTATTCATTCACGAACATATAGAACCGTCCAATTCAAGGTTTATTTTGTGACTATTTCGTTACCATTTTTTAAACTCCTCAGTGATTTTCAGATATTTCCCTTCCCTGTGGTATCAAATTACGACATACCGGTTACTTCTCCGCCAATGGGTGTTCGCGTAGCGCATATGTGATTCTGATTGCTAAGTTTACGGTTGAGTACTAAGCTTGATGTTTAAGTTACAAAGAACTAGGATTGACTATTTTCTTAGTATTTATCTTCAGAATATAATTCGATCATTTAGCGAAAGTTATATTCTAAGTAGTGTGATTATATAAATTTTAAACACTTTATTTTTTATTGTATATTCTAGTTTATGATGTAGTTAATACAGAAAAATATAAAATGAATATTGGATAAAATTCACTCAGTTGTGTCTAAAAAATTCAAAAAGGATATGTTTATATGTAATCATTTTTCTAATTACTTAAAGCATTTGCCAAAAATGGCGTTTTTATTCTTACAAATCGAAATAACTCAATAACTCTAATATTGAAGTATAGGGAATGCTTAACAAAAGTGAAAGTAAGTGGTTTTTGAAGATTATACAAGATATAGGGTGTTTTGTTAAAAATAACCAAAAAAATCAAAGGCGAGAGTTTTAGGTCACCGTGCATTCAAAATAAGAGCTACCAAAAATGTGAGGAGTTGCAACAAGACTACTACGAAGTTCTTTTGGCCTCGAGAGATTAACCCTTAGTTAATTTTTCCACATAAAGTGGCCATATTTTTAAAAGTACCCTGTAGAACCTTGAAATCCTATAATGTCGGAATAGGGAAAATGAGCGAAATTGAAATTCGATATAATATAGAGGGTTTTACATTTAAAAAAGTATAATGAAGCACCATGTATATTTCAAATGAATTTTAAAATGATGTTTGACTCTATCTATAACTTTTATTTAAACATTCTTTCGTATCTTTCAAGACAAGGGAGGTATCAAACTAGTCCTGAGTATAAGTTGATCACCGTGAATATAAAACATATTTATACTTTCAGAAAAAAATAAAATTTAATCATTCTTTTATTTTCTACTTCTATAAACAATCCCAGTCCACATAATGGATTTCCATTGATGTTATTTCAAATAATCTTCAGCATAAATCTCGACGTTTTTGAAATCCTGCTTCTTTTAAACTAATTTTGTGCTCACGTAGGCAATTGTTGCAATATTTCTTGAACTCGTTGTTTGATGAGAACTTTTTTTGTATTTAATCATAAAATTTGCGACAAAACAAATAAAAAATAAAACAAAACCCTTTTAAAAAATTTGCAACAAAAATTTAAATTTAAAAAATTGGGCATGCAAGTATATTAACACATACAGGGCGATTGTTGATTCAAATTAATAATTAGGATGTATTTTGGTTACGGGTTCGAACTTGTGATTTTTATAATTTTATAATGTCTAAAAAGATATCTACAAAAAATTTACTAACAAAAGTGAATTAGAATGTTTCACTATCTAAATCCGACAAAAGATTTGAAAATTATATCATGTAGTGCGCGGTTTATATAAAAATAAACAATTATAATGGGTCGTTCAAAATACGTTTATTAGCATTAAATAATTTTTAAATTTATTTAGAGAATAAAAATGTTTATTGTTTTATTAACTTTTTAATGCTTTATCCAAATCCAAAGAGATTTGATAAACACATGTTTTTTTTAGGTGTGTTAAAAATGCTGAAATTTTAACAAATTTAATCCATTTTCTGCAGTATTCTAGTTCAGAATTTTCATGATACTAATTGGTGAATACTTTCACTCGTTAATCAGTCGAGTTTATGTAAAAATATATAATTATATGTTTTACACCTCTTTAGGTTAAGTGAGTGAACTTTGAGGAAAGAAAACAAAAGAAAGTAAAAGTGTGACTGCAAATGATCATTATATTATCTTTGCGGTTTGGTAAATGAATTTAATGATATAGCATCTATTGAAAGTCCTTTTGTAGTCATGCATATATTGTATAATTGAAATTTCCTGATTATATAGTATTGTTTGAAAGTATAAAATATTCCAAGTAGAAGTTAAATTGTTTACTTTATTACTTAAATTATCATTGATTTTTTTGTTAAAGCAATGTGATTTTATGTTTTATTCAAATGACTCGCTACTTCGGTCATTAACATTCAACTTTTTCTACTTTGATGCGAATATTTTTTTATTTGCTTAGATTGAAAACGTTTTTTTAAGAAAATACTGGAAATGTTACAATAAGCAAGTAATAGAAAAGATAGTTAAGGCATGTTATAGATTGGAATCTGTCAAAATTATCTCCTGTTTTCTTAACCACTGTATAACAATTTGTTATCTTCTAAATAATCTCGACCTTGATGTTAGCCTAATGTTAGTATTTTTTAACAAATTGGACAGTTGCCTAACACATAATGACAATGATCCTTATTTTAATTTATAATGCTAAATAAAAATTTCGTAAGGATTCACATTGTTTACATTTTATATCCGATTATCTACGGTCGGTATCAACTATCAAATTGTAGAAAAGAAAAGGGTAATTCGAAGATATCAATGAGATTTTTTATATTTTCTTTGTTCCAAAACTTGAATAAATCTAAATAAATTTTTGGTTTTGCTCAATGATGGTATTTATTTAATCTAATGATTAGATTTATTGGTGTAAATTAAAACGACCAATGTAAATAATAGTCAATTAAAGGAAGACTCGTACACACAATTATAAAGATAAAAACCAGTGGATAACAGCTTTATTAAATGGAATGAAAAAATTAACTGAATCTCTAATATATCATTTTCAACATTTTCTAATTCTAGATTAAAATGTTCGCTAACATCCTGATTAAAAGATAAAAGAATTTGCTCAAGAAAAAAGTCTTTAATTATAAAATTGACATTGAACCACTTATGTAACCCCACCTGGATTTTAATGTTATGCGCAATTATGAAAACACAGCACATCCTGTAAGTGCGGTGTGTAAAACGTTTCTCTGCAGTCTGCTGACTCTTGTGAAATTTATATGGTTATCATCTTCTTTAGATTGAAAATTTTGGTTGTAGTAATTAGGTACTTAAAAGGATATTTAAATTTAATTTTTTTTTTTTACTACCAATATTTTTTGCTGAATGATTATGACCCATGGATGGCGAAACTAAAAAAAATCGAATATAAGGATATTTTTTGGTACTACTAACAGCTGTACTTTGCTCGGATAAGTCACATTAGAAGTATGTTTTAAAGTATCAATTCTTAATAAGTGCTGGAATCATTTGTAAACATCTGTTTTGTATTTTAATGATTCAAAAATGGACATAAAGTTGTATTGACTCTACATTCACCTCAATAATCCTTTTTATGTTTTATTTTTATTTCAGGAAACTTGCCTGGTACTGAAGTAGCTCACAAGTTAGTAGTCACCATACGTCAAAAATGTACTCCTCAAGATGTACTTGCAGTATTAAAGGATCTTCCGAATCCCCGACCAACTCGATCAGATGAAGAAGGTGATGGACGGTTTAATCCACTTAAAATCGATGTGTTCGTGCAAACCCTTTTAAATTTGGGCTCGAAAAGTTTTTCTCACAGTTTTGCGGCAATTTCTAAATTTCATTATGTGTTCAAAATTTTAGCTGAGTCTGAAGAAGCTCAGATTTGCATTTTGAGAAACTTGTTTGAGTTGTGGCATAATCACCAACAGATGATGATCGTATTAACTGAGAAGATGTTGAAAACACAGATTGTTGAGTGCTCAGCGGTAAGAATATCCAAATAAGTTTTTTTGATCTAGTCTGAACATTTTTTCTTTAAATGGCCATCTCGTATCTATCTTTGTTATTTATGTTTATAGACACACATAAAAAAGTCGGTTTAATCAAAATTAAGGTAAAATATATATTTGTAGGTGGCAAACTGGATTTTCTCCAAAGAAATGACTTCCGAATTCACAAAAATGTATCTTTGGGAAATTCTTCATTTGACAATAAAAAAAATGAATAAACACGTTTCAAAATTAGGTATAGAACTATCAGAAGCCAGGGAAAAAGTCGCTCGAGCTGAATCTACTGACAGTGATTCGGAAGAAGATGAGGCAAAGAAAAAAGCGGACGACATAGAAAAACCAACTGAAGAAATGGTTGAAAAAATGGAAGAAAAACTTGAATCAGCACAAGCAGATCAAAAGAATCTGTTCTTGATTATTTTCCAGAGGTTTATTATGATTTTATCGGAACACTTGGTTAGATGTGATACTGACGGCAAAGATTATAACACTCACTGGTATAAGTGGACAATTGGAAGGTTGCAACAAGTGTTTTTAGCGGTAAACATATTTCTTTCAAATCATTTTTCCGATCATTTACAATTTACATTTGAGTTCGGTTTATTGCAGGAAAAAATATAATTTGGAATTTTTTTTTTCAGCATCACGAGCAAGTTCAAAAATATAGTTCGACTTTGGAAACGTTGTTATTTACCCAGGATCTGGACCATCATATTCTCGAAGTTTTCCAACAATTCGTTTCGCTAAGGGGTTAAAATAGTATTTATTTTTAATAATTGGTTTTTAGGTTACCTTTTATGTAATCTTTAGAATTTTTTAGTACAATACCTATTCTATTTTAAAGAATTTATCTTTTTCGGAAAGTACGATGTACTTAAAAAAAAAACAAATATGATTTTAGAAAATTTCCCTGCGTTTTATTTTAGCCAGTGTTGGTTTACATAAAGCTTCGGAACAATAAAAACAATACCTTTTTTATGGTTTAAAATAATTGTTATTGCATAGTTTTTAAATAAATATCGTTATAACGTATCAGCCAAATGGAATAAATTTTATATCTTCATATTTGACACTTTCCACCGATATGTCGAAATATATCAATCGATTGTTATTTTAACGATATTCACGTTTGTTTGCATTAACGACTCAGAGGCTTCTGGTTGGTTGAAATGTTTGTGATGTGAGTTGTTTACGTTTATTAAAATCTGTCAATCTTACCTGTCTTTAAAAATGTCACAGTGTCGTGATGATACCTTGGTAAGACAAATAATTTAATAAGCCTTGTAATATGGTGGAAATTGAGATAAGTACAATTTGTCTTTTCATATTTATTATGGATAATTTTCAAAGTCGGCCGAAAGCAAATTTGAAATTCGTCGTCGATTTAGACTTAATGCAAGGATGGTGTATTTACTGCAATTCATAAAATTCTACTGATCTCTCATTTAAAAAAAATGTCGGTGACATCACTGACAGAAGTCACGTGAGTCATTAGTGCACAACCAATAACGCGTAATATCCACTACAGTCAAAATCGATTGACGTATTTCGGCATCTCAGTGACAATAAGTATCAAAATATGGAGATATTAATTTTTTTCCATTTGGCTGATACGCATTGTATATTTCTAATCATTATGATGGGATATGTACATGTCATCAAGAATGAGGTCGATAGACATCGCAAATTAAAAAATACATATATGATATATGTAATCTGTAAAATTGACATTTTTACTTAACTTTATTGACCAATTTCCATGAATGAAGGTTTTTTGTTCAGTTTAATCGGCTCGACGTAAACCATGTATCCAAATTAGTGGTGGTACTAATCGTTTCGGTTTTCTTGTTCAGCTAATTGAATTAGTTGAATTAGTTGAATTAGTCTGTATTATAACTTAAAATTAAAAATTTCATTAAGGTTCTAACCATCTCTAAATGATCAGAATTTACTAAAGCTTGTATGCAAATATATCCAACATTTATACTACCAAGTAAAGTATTATATAATTAGTTAGAAATGTAGGGTTAATGGACTTGTGTAACTTAGTTAAAAACATTTCACAAATATCTCCCAAAGTGAGATCTTTCTTGTGTATGTGCGGTTTAGCAAATAGAAAATGATCTATCAAAACTACATTGTAAACATCCTCATTTACTGACCGATTTCCAAGAACAGAATTGGCATGCAGCCGGCCCGCGAATATAAATAAAAAAATTGTTTCGACATATTTATTTGTGTCTATTTTAAAGAAACTCTTCATCATATTTGACTCTATACAAACTCAAAATGTACTGAATATCGCTGTCCCAAATATTCTTGAAATCTTCCAACGGTTTAATCATTTTTTGCTGGACAAACTCTTCCATTCTTACAATAGTCTCGTTCAAAGTGTTCTCCAAAACGTTTAAGAAATCATCGGCGCTGGAGTAACTTTTTTCTGTGGATATTGTAGCCAGACTTGGAATTTTTACTTGAGAATGTGGAGACTCGTTCGAACCGCCTAGTTGGGTAGAAATGTGGAAATAATTCTGTATATGTTCCACAATACCTGCAAATGTCGAATTTCAGTGATTAATTTAAAAAAAAATGTTTAGGTAATTGTCCCAGAACAAAAATCCCGCAGTATTTCAATGCTAAGTCAGTAACAAACATAGGAAGAAACAGGTGAAATATTCGATCCTCATTTTGGATAATAGTTGGAAAAAACCGGCAACATCAGTAGTAAGACCAAGACCAAATCAGTTACATAGCAGTGATCTTGCAAAATAGCTGCCACAAGAAATAATCTGGAGGAAGCTCGTTTTAGAATTAGAAGATGTATGTATATTTTGTGGAGAAGATTAAATCAACAACATGGATTTATAGTTCAAGGTGTATTTATCCCTTCTTACTTTTACTCATCGTGATATTGTCTGAATCATCAATTTGTAACACTACTGTACTTAGAAGTGTTTTTTTAGTTGTCAATTGCAGCATTAATTTTTCTATAAGTTCATAAATTTGGTGGTCTTCTGATAAAATCGGTAGCGTATTTCGTAATTTTTCTAATTGAATTTTTGTTTCTTTAAAAACAACACTTAACATTTCCTAGAATAAAAATCGGATACAGGATACAATAAAAGTACAAAAAAATGATAAAATGAGTCTTTATATTATTTACTTTGCGAGGGTTTAGAATGTCCTTGAATTTAGCTTGGTTATCTTCATGAATCTCGTTATAATCCTTTTTTAATTGTAGCAGCATTTCGTTATTCTTGGGATGTCCAAATAGGACCTTCAGCCTCTTGTAAATGTCAGTAAGTTTATTATTAAAACCGTCTTCATCCTGTTTTAATTGGTTCATCACATTTCGTATAGTTGAATCAAAATTCACCTAAAGAGTTTAGAATGAAACATAGTGTAGAACTAAAATTTTACGATTATAGTTTTACCATGCATTCTCCATAAAAACAACTTTCGAACGACGTAAGAAATTCTTCTTTGAAAATTTTAACGCTATTCAAAATGGACAAAAAGTTAACTGTGTTTTCAAGCCAACATATTTCGCATTGAATTAAGTACGGCTTAAATTTTCTTAAAACCTCGTCCATGCAGTCTTCAAAAGTCGGCTGAAGTTTTTTTGCATCTAGCAGACGACGAATATTAGTTCCAGCATTATAGAATTCCTATAAGAAGAATATCGTGTAAAATCGAGGTGCGGAAACATTCATTTTTAAAAGGACCAGGCAGTTTTCTTAAGGAAAATGAATGACAATTTCCCATAAGTTTGTTGCCATTTAAGAGGCAATGAAACCGCACGAAATCGTAAATTCCAAATATTTCGAAAACGTATTCAGATAATGAGATGATTCAAAAACTGAGAGATGCGGATTTTTACACCGAAGGGAGGACGTATTCCTTATTTTAAAAACCCGTAGGCAAAGAATTATAAAAAAAGAACAAGGAATACGTCCTCCCTTCATGCACAGTTTTTAAATTAAAAGTATTAATGTAACTTTTTTTATTTTATCCGCTTAGGAGTAAAACGAAATTTCAAATAGTGCAAAAAATTAGTCATTAGATTACGCCTAGACACAAGAAATATACAAATCTATAACAGTGTTCATACATTTTGATAGATTATGTTTTCGGGAAATTTTGAATTATTATTTGCACAGTACCGTTTGCGAAAATTGTAAACAACTTGAGTTAGACTTAACTTTTTATTCTTAGTAACATAATATATTTTTTTTTATATTTTACTGTTTATTTTTTAATACCTTGTATTCAAAATTTGTCTAAAAAATAAGAATATATTAACGAATTTCGATACTTTATTTTGTTTCGCAAAATTTTCAAATAAACTTTATTTCATGAAAATGTAAGAAATAATTTTCAGATGAAATCACTCGTTCTATGCTCGTGATTTTGTCACAAAAATTAATTAACGCATTTTTATGAAATCATGTTTTCGTTGATAATTGAAATTTGATTGGAAAAAGCCATTCTTGGAAACTCCCTCTTTAATGTATTTGCAATGCACCACTTCTCCATAAATTTAATCGACCGCAAACATTACATTATACCCCAAACGAAAAAAATTAAATCTATTTTTTATTAGAACCGATCCTGTGCATTATTCTAGTGGAAAAGCTATGTTGCCAAAGCAGTTTTCTTGAAATTGTATTTGTTTCTCTTTTTGTCTCATGTAAACAAATCGGAAGAAGGGAGACGTGTTTATAGTTAGAATGTTTGTAGGTCTATATAGGGAGGCAATTATTTTTAGTCTCAAAAAGTCACGTGATAATGGTGGCTCTTAAGTCAAATATGTTAGAATGAGGAAATCCCTATACAGGGAGAAATAGCTTAGTACATAGCCGGCTCCAAAACCATTTTAAAACATTTTGTATTTCAAGAATGTATCATCCTGTATATATATTATTGACATTGTAAAATTAAGCGTCATTTTAAAACTCAAATTACTTTCACTTAAAATGCACTAACACCTTTTTCTCTTCAAAATTTAACGTATCTTAAAAATTATAGTATTCGAAATCATAAAATTTCATAATGCCGATCCAATGGAGGGGAGTCGCTCCCGATAAAGAAAAAGGTTGGAAATTTAATATCGAACGGGAGAACAAAATGAGGTTAGATTGGTTTAGGAAGAACGAGGAAAGGTTAAACGAAATCGCCTACAGTCCTCCTCAAAAGGTGGTTCCTCAAGAAGTAAAAGATTCTTTCGAGAAGGAAATGGTAGAAAGCTTCAAACACCACACCCATATGCCACGAAGGAAATTTGGAGAACCGGATCCAATAGATCCTAGGGCCTTGCATGGTAAGCTAGTCTTAATAAGTATTGAGCCCCGTACAAGGACAATCAAAAACAAACAGGATATATTAATGTTTTTGGTCAGCAGGCTAATGTGAGTTTAATTTTTTTCTTTCAGAAATAATGCGTCCTATAGATCCAGCTTTGACGCAACTTATATACCGTAAAGAAGTAGATGGAAGACGTGAATATTTAAGGAAGAGGGAGAAGGTATTACCGGAGAAACGGTATTACTTGCCTGAAAATACGAACGCGCTTTACGGTTGGAAGATGTTTAACCATAGAGCCACGAAATACGGATTCGGAAGGTGGTTCATCATCAAGCACTCGTTCTACAGGAGACAGGGTGTCGATAGAGACCCAGATTGGTACAGAGAACCAGCTGTTTACAGTCCATCAATATGTACACAATGAAGTTCAAGTCTTTTAAGTTAGTCTTGCGTTAAGTCAATAAAGTTTCGTCCGTTTAAAATTTTTAATATTTTTTATATCAAGGTGTTATGTTAAATTATAATAAAAAAATAGATAAATCAAAATTCATTATCTTTATAATATAAAAAAGCGTGTTGTCTATTGATAAACATAGATAATTGTCATTATAACTAAGAACTTACTTGAGCAATGTTTGAAATCTCTAGGAAATATTTATGAAGATATTCTACCAATTTAGTCAAAAAATCGTTATTTGCTGGATTTGGGGGTTTGTTGAATAAATGATCTACATAATCAATTTTTTTACTGGAGTTTAACAGAGCTGTTAGTTTATCTAAAAAGGTAATAAAAAAAAAGGTTTTTAGAAAATTCAATTTAAATAGTAAGAGAGTAGTATATAGCCTATTTTTAGGGTCTCCCATATAAAGTAGCTTAAACTGGAGGAATAGCAGATCTATAAAAATATCTGAATTTTTTAATTCTGGGCCAAATCTATTCCTGATTTTATCCTTTTTCATATTAAGTCAACGGAAGCAAATAAAAAATATCCGGACATTTGATTGTCTTAACCTGATACCCATTCTGACATGTTAAAATGTTAAAAGTAATTTGTTTATGTTTAAATAAAAAATTGATTCATCAGAATATAGAGTGAATTTTCATTCTGCTTCTACACATTTCTTAATAAATTTGTAGATGTTTATCAGAAATGATCATCATTAATTAAGTTTCTCCTGATTTAGCAATTTTCGTAAAAATAAACAATAATGAAAAATATTTTTGATTGTTAATCATGCTATTCACAATGTTTCTCAGACAAAAAACGTTTGAACTAAAGTACATATTATGATCTCTCTCTCAGGCATATTATTAGTAGTATTTGTCAAATTTTAGGGGAGACTCTATAGGTATACCTATTTAAATTTAGTGAAATGAACTGACAACTACCATTAGATAAAGAATAAATATCCACAGGTTCAGGATGGTACAGATATTCGTAAACTTCGACAACTTCTTTTAGAAGATTTTGGTATTGAGGAACGAATTCATCCAAGTATTCCTTTTTTCCTAAATTTTTCTTTGCGTCATTAATAAGTCGTTGTAGTGTTTTTTCAATGTTATTAAATAGTTTTTTTAATGGTACCACGTGTTCACGAAGTTCCATCTGTAGTTTGTTAATTATTTTAATAATTTTTTCGTTGTGCTCATGTTCGTTTACAACCTCAGTTAAGCTGAAATTGATAAAAATATCTTTTACTATTTTTACTTTTTCCATAATTCTGGAATTATTATCCAGGAAAATTAACTAAAAATTAAAAATGTTCAAGATGTTGATTAAAATATATAAAAGCATATAACATGCATTTAATTGAAGTATATTCATTTTATGTTTATAAACTATAACGACATACAGAGTTCGGCAAAAGTAACGCATCAGTCTATCAACTCCGTAAATATAAATTATAGAACAAAAGGTATTTATTAAAGATATTTTAAAAGGTTATTTTCAATTATACATTTAATTTATTTTTATAGAGATATTGGTGTGATCTGCTATTTTTGCCGAACCCGATAAAAAGGACGCAGTAAATGGAGATATCTTAAATGGTCAAATATATAAATTAAGCTAAAAGTTACAATATTTTAAATGAATGAAATCAAATAGATATACAGAGAGAATAATTTAGGTGGTACCAAAAGTTAAGTATAGATTTTGATTACGGATATCATAACGTTAACTTTAATTTAAAAAAATAAATGTTATTTACACTACTGTCACATTAGTTTCAGCACTTTGTATTTTTGAAGTGTATTTCCAAAACCTGGTGTTTATTTCTTTAAGAAAATTATGAATATCTTTAGATGCGATGTCTTCTAACTTTTTTAGTTCTTTGTAAAGATCGGTTATTTCGTCCATATTGAAGTTGCCTCCTTCAGCAAACAATCTGAAAAAAAGGGGCGTCAAATATAAAACATCATTAAAACTTATATTCTTTAAATGTATGAATAGGATTTCCGGCATCTACAAAGTAAGATGAGCTTTAAGTTTCTGACAGTAAAATAGCGTACATTGCGTTACTTAAAAACTGTAAATTGGACAACTTTAGCTCTTCAAAAAAATGAGTGCAATCATCTATGTATTCGTCAGTAACAGATTTTATCTTATTCTCAATAGGTACTAGCGTTTCCCTCATTGTAATACTATAGCATCGTGCTTGATAATAACTATTTGTCTGTGGTATAGCAGCCAATAAATTATTTGATTCCTCAATGTATTTATTGCACAAATCTTCACATAATTCTTCGTAAACTGTTCGATATTCCTTTAATTCTTCTTTCCTATCTTCTGCTGCCTGGAAAAAATAAATATTTTCTTATCAAAAACCGCGTGACTCATTCGTCACTAACCTTTTTATGGTTTTCTAATAATTTCGTATGCAGCAATAATTCCCTGAGTCTCTTTTCGTAATTTGCGCATTTGATATGCTCAAATCGGGGTTCATGGAACATCAGTTTCATTCTCAATCTTTCGTGTATCTTTTCCGACTGTATGCGAATCCAGTTTTCCACTTGTATCATAATTTCTTGCTTGCATGCTATAATGTATTGATCTATTGCCTCCCATAACCTACAATATAAGCCAGTGAAGAAAAATTCGGATGGTATTAAGATTAAGAAAAAAAAGTTTAAGAGAAATTTCTTTATTACCCAAACATCCAATTTTTGACAGCTCCAACTTGAAACACGCAATATAAAATTTGAATTGGCAAAACGCTGTCGGGTTCTTTTTGGCTCATTTGGCTGGCTCTACGCCGCTGTTTTTTTGGATCTTTTTCATAGTCCGGGGGATGAATGGTTAAAAATCGTTTTAGTTCGGTCATGAGAACTTCGATGCCGGTCTCCATCATTGTCTTGTATTTCAAAACTACGTTAATTTCATTGTTAGCGTCATGAATATAACTAAAAGGAAATATTGTCATATTTCTAAAATTAGTCGAGGTTTGGAGAAAATTCAATTATTTATTAAAAAAATATTATGTGGAATTATAAGTTATGTTCGGTATAGTTGAATTTTTACAATTATGTCCATGGGGAAATAGGTTTAAGAACTTGTTCAAAAGTAATTTAAACATGTCTTGTATGTAATAATATTTTAGCGTATATATAACTAGTTTAAAAAAATATGTTTTTGCGGAAGTTTCAACTGACAATTTTAAATGAAAACAAATAGGAAGCCAAATGTAAATAGAAATAGAAGTGACCACATTTTTCAGATTGAACATGTTAAATATAAAAGGTGCGTTGGCGCTTGTAATTTTGCTTTTTTTGTCAGTATTGTTAATCTGTAATTAAGGATCATAGTAACGTAGTTCTTTAATTAAAAGAAAAATGTTAAGTACTTCTGAGGATTTTTTTTTATTGATAGAAAATGAGTGACGTATAGGTTGTAAAAATTCAACAATGTATTTTTTAATTCTTACGCCTGTTCCATTTTATTTAACAGTTTTTTCACATTGTCCAATGTTTTCTCCAATTCTTTAATATTACTTCCTTGCCTTAATTCTTCTAACATAATGTTTAGACTGGCTTCATGGCACTAAAGGTAAAAGTCAGATGTTGAAATATTTTTAATTGAAACTATTTTCTACTTACATCGGATGAAGTAGCATTTTTTTTAATTGTATTTTCCAAATCCCTTAAAATTACAATTTGTAATTCTTTACTTCTTATAAAATGTCGATCCCATAAGCATGTTGCCCCTTTCAAAAATGAATAAGTAATGTTAATGTTGTCTGTCATTTCTTGAATAGCATCTCCCCAATAGTTCTAAAAATATAATTTCATTGTATATAGTTATAAACAAAATATATCTTTTAAAATAAAAATTAAAACTAACAAGTTATATCTAATACAAAAATGTTAGAAAAAGGGATGAGAAACATGAAATACTGAGAAAAGTTAAAGTAGAAGTACATAAAAATTATGCTTCAAGGATAACATTAACAGAATAAGTCAAAGCCATTGACAAGAGGTACTAAAAAAAATTAGAAATTAAAACCAAAGTTGACAAAAAAATACTACACAAGAAAAAATTAAAGGAAGAAGGAATATTAAGATGAATCGAACTACATATAATATAAAAAATTGATCGAAGCAATAAACAAATGAAACAAACGAGGCAAACCAAGAAAAAGGTGGCAAGTAAGACAAAGTTAGGTTAGGTTGGATTTCATGTGAGTGGGGCGTTAGTCCTCCACTTTGGCATACTAAGGCCTATTGTAGTTCACCCACAATTTACTAAACAATCTTCATCTTCTTACGAAGTCAACGATTGATATCGATGAAGTTTTCTTCAAGTCGTTAGGTGCCAATTGCTGATGACAGTAGTCTGTAAGTAGAATGTGCAGATCTGCATTCTGGAGCTATCTAAGGGTTTGGATATAAATGCCTTAGAGTGAGCTAAACCAGGAATATCTTTCCAGTGCTGGAATGTTTTCCTATTTGCTGAATTAGAGATAGTATTTTTTGCAATGTTAAAGAATTGTTTCGGTCTAATAAACTCGGCTTCTTCTCCTTTTCTCACAAGAATGTCGGATTTCTCTTTGCTTTCTACCCCCTTATGGCCAGTTACCACAGTAGACTTTCTCCGCTGGTAGCAATGCGATCCAAAAATTCGATACAGCTCCACACCAGCTTCGAATACTGCCGGTTGGAGCTCAATGCTGTTAGAGCTGCCTGGAGTTTGAAAAAATTAATACTTTTATTACCAAGAGAATGGTTCGCCAACTCTCTAGCACAAAGAGGTTTGCAACTCTCTATTGGGTTTTATCACTGTTTGATAAATCTAGTAAATCTGGGATTCATTCCCCGCGATTTGCCATACACCCTTCTGATATGTCAGAGGGATCCCTTAGGTTTGTTTATTGTTCTTGCTAATGAGAGTTCAATTATGTTTTCTATCTAGGAAAATCCTTCAAATATTTTATTTCCTCTTCTTTTCAAAATTAGATGACGAATCTTATTAAGCTTCCTCCATTTTATAAAAAGAATCACAACAGTTTTGCGGGCTTTTATAAACATCTGCTCCTCGTCACAATAACTGTAGATAATGTCAAGGGCTTCCTGAAGGATGTTAAAGATAATCTCATGAAATAGACCTTTAACCATCATCCATATATCATCCAATATAGCACTGAAGATCCACCAAAAGCCACCAGAGAAGTTGGGATAGAACCCCTCTTTGAGAACACTTTTTAGCTGCCACGATTATAACAGTTTTCTTTTACTATGATGATATGAAAAAGGTAGAGAAACAAGCATTAGATAAAAAAAAAGAAATCAGCAATTCAATTTAAGACAAACTAGAAATAAAATAGGAGACAGCTTCTTAAGAGAAACATAAAACAATTATATGTATATACTTGTAAGCATTGTAATTCGTCCATATACTGAATGTTTAATTCATCCGCCGTTGGCGTGTACATTTCACATTGATATTGATCTACTTGATCGGTATGAACAACTCCGGTCCCTATATTCTTTTTAATTTCATCTAATTCCCCCAAATATCTATGAAAAAGTACGGTTATTGTTGACTTGTACAGTTGAACGATATTCTTCGCAGATTGGTCTAAAACAAAAAAAAACGCAATTTTTCTTGTATTCTTGATTCTTATATATTATTTTCCTTCATTCTGTGTAGATATCTAACTAAGATGATTGTATTACTTTTTCCTTGGTGTTCTTTAAACTTTTTTATTACTACACACAGACACACACACATTTATACTGTGCTGGTTTCAACTCTAATCTTCTCTTTCTGTATTAATGTAAAAGCCAGGGAACCGATTTCCACGGCCTCAGACCTTTAGATCGGCCTTCACCATTCATTCATACAATCATTAATTTGTTCTCCTACTCGTTGTGCTGGAAAGCAAGAGATTTATTTACCTCTATTTACCTTTGTTAAATTGCAAACACTATGTGATTTAGCACATGAGTTATCATATGATTTTGTCACAAGTATTATTTTTAAATTCACACCATGTGTGTAAAATGATTTTCGATCACAAGCAGAGTAGAACGGTATCTATTTTCCGTGTGATATTTCATATAAATGTCGGGAATTTTATTGATCTGCTTTATCGAACGTGTAATTTTTGTATCAATTGTTACTACATTTGTCATAAAATTCTTGAAATTTGGATGAAAAGCTACATAGGTGGGTGGTAGCTTTTATGATACCTACTTAAAATCATATTATTTTTTCGTGATGAAATCATGCGACAACTTATGTGATAAATCACATAATGTGGAGGCATTTTTAGTCGGAGTAGTGTCCAGTGCTTTTCTCTCTTTCGTCCTCTTTTTTCTCTTCGCCCACTTGTGTTGTAGTCCTCTTATTTTGTGTGGCTCCTCCTTTGTTGGACGTGAGTTTAGCATAATTGGACTCTTATGGAACCATATCCTCTTCTAATTGTTTCCTTGTTCTTGCGTGTCTTCTGTAATCTTCCCTGGTCTAGTCCGTTATTTCCCTTAGCTCCAAGTTGAGATGGTTCCTCAGTTCCTCGATCATCCTCGTCGCTCTGTCCTTGAATATCACACTAGCAGTGGAGTAGCCTCTAATATCCTGTATTTTTGATTGTTTCTCACATACCATATATTTTGTTGTTGTTGGAGCTTGTCTCTGTCGCTCATCTAGATGTTTGTGGAACATATCAGCAGCACTTTGGCTTTCATGCTCAGATTGCTTCTTCTTTCGATTAGGTAGTTCATTCTGGCTGTTGCATGCTTCACTTTATTTCTTACAGTCTCGTCACGTGTCGTCCATAGATGAGCTTCTGCACCATGGTTACACCAAGATACTTCGCTCTTTTGTACCAACACTACTACCGAATATCCTGTCCATTATATATATATTAATCGGTTGCCCCTTATACGGTTAGGTATCGGAGCTGCGGTTGGTGTAGCATTGTTTTGACTCTTTCCAGTTTCAGCCTATATTCATTTATTTCTCGATTTTTGTCACCTATTTTTTGATTCAAGTTTTTCCTGAGTCTTCTTCTTTTTTTCTTTCCAACCCGACCAACTTTCTATGGTTAAAGTTATCTTGGTCCATTTTTGACATGTAATCGCATCATCTATTTTAGTTTTTATGAGTTCCACGTCAGTCTACCTCTTATTTTTTATTATGTGCATGTTTTTTCCTCCTTCTATTCTTCTTTAGTATTTTCATTTCAATTGCTGTAGTCTCTGCGTGGCGTGAGTATCCATGATTTGCATCCCTATGTCAAAGTGGGTACGACGTAGTAATGCTTTAATTTGGCTTTAATTTTTTACAAATAATGTACATTGAAGATTACATCTTTATCACAGCTCTTCTTACAAATTCCATTTTTTGGCTTTAATTCTGCTGTTTGATATTATTAAAGTTTAGAACTCATTGCCAAGTTTTGCTGTTATCTCACGTTCCTGTATTTTGGTACTTATTTTCCTTTTAAAAGCTTTTAACTTATCCTATATTTTTTTCTGGATCTACCATTATGAGAATGTCATCTGAGAAAATTTTTCTGTCAGACTGTTTTTAATGGTTCTACTGTGCAAAAAATTATTTACCTAGAGCTCCTAGCCATTTTTGAATATCTTTCAGCCATTTTTCGACTTCATTTGGAGATACTGAATACGAATCTTCTCCAAATAATTCAAACAGAAAGTCAGATTTCAAGGAATTGAATCTCTTTATTTCGTGAGCCAAGTCGGCAGATTTTGATTCACCTTTCATATACTCGTCACTAAATCTACAAAAAATAAAAACAAAGCATAAAACGTATTTAAGTGGAATTATAAGTAATATTCTATTTAGTTTTGGTAAATAAGAGTACTCGTAAATGACGTTACTCACACTGCTGTGACCGTTACTTTTTTAACTAATGATTTCAACCGTTCTTGAATAGTTTCTTTTATTTCTATTAACTCCTCTGACCATAATTTGAAGTCATTTTTTACTTGCAGTTTTAAGTCTTTTTCAATTTCGGCGTAATGTTGGTAGTTGCTCAAGGTGACTTTGTTCATTTCCTAAAAAGATATGTGGTTGTTCTAAGATAGATACGGAATGTTAACAAATTTTACCAATATTTTAATTTCGAAGAATTCGTCTAACATAAACGGTAGTACATGTGCTATCTCAGTGGCTTTTGTTTTCGTTTCTTTTAGCAAATCCTTACATTCCTGCAATCTGGACTCTTCTGAGTCACGTAAACTGTTACAAAATTCATTTGCTGCTTCTAACTCTTTTTGACTATATTTTGTTAAGTTACTTTTTATTTTTGTGTAATAACTATCTTCTAGATCTAAATTCTACAAAGAAATAATTAAATGATTCGGGGAGATTGAAACGTTGGTGACGAGACATAATAGAAAAAAAAAATTATCAAAATAATAATTTGTTAATGTTGATACAATTATTTACTTTAATCATTTTTGGCTAGTATACTTAAAATGAAGACAATGCAAGTAGTTTATCAATTGAGTATTTGATTTTATCATATAAGGCACCTGTAATTTAAATTTAATATCGATGAAATATTGTTGAACATCGTCTTTCACATCGTATAACTTCTTTTTCATGGTTTCGGACTTGTTTTTTATATTATCATCAGTTTTCTCATTTATTTTTCTAATTTTTATTTCCATTTCTTGAATCAGTGATTCATGAGCTTCTTTTCTTCGTTCAAGCATTTTTGTAATACCCGGCGAAACGTGGGAAACTGACGCTAAAAAGATCAGCAAATAAAATATACATATTTGATATCCTGCACAAGAATTAATTTCTTCTCAATAAAAAATGTACCAGTTTAGGCTTCCAATCATAAGATGTAAATCAGTGTAATTACTTACTGAAAGCTACAGGTAAAGATTTTACTACTTGAATATCTTCGTCACTCATTTTTAAAATTGCTTTATTTGTATTTTAAAGTTGTTGTAAAATGACAAGCTCAAATAAATTGTCAATAATAAGAAAAAATACTGCAACTCTACTCGGATCACTTAGTATATCCCATATATGAATAGAGGGCGTTATTTTTCTATTTTTAGTTGTTTTATAATGATTGAAGTATAAGAATAAATAATATTAATCAAATTTTATTTAACAAAAAAAAATAACAAGAAAGAACATTCAAATAAATAGAATGGCAAGATAAATAAAATAAATAAAAAAATACTATTTTAACATTTCCTATTCAGCTCTTTTCTTTGGTTGTATTCGGTGTCCGAATTCTGTATTCTCTTCTGACGTTCTATTTTCATCTTCATCATCATAATCTTCTTTGAGATCCAGCTTTGCGGTATACTCTTCGCTATTATCATCATCATCAGGTATCAAAATAGTCATTGGTTCCTTGTGTTCTTTTTGTTCAGGTGATAATTTCATGAGGTTGCTATTAATTTTTCCGGCATTTTGAAGCTGAGCCAATCGTTCAGCTGCTTCTTTATTGGGCAAGGAGGAAAAGTACGCCGTTCCTACTAATTTCTCTTCAAGTTCTGTTTTACTGGGTTTAGCGTCAGGTTCTAGCTTATTTTCATTCACATCGCTTCTGTTTTCGAAATAACTTTGTACTAATTCAGATTCTGCTGAAGAATCTTCAGAATTCCTTGAAGCTGTGTCTTCTGATCCTAAATTGTAAGTCGCCGAAACCAAAGAAGACATGTCTTTCTTGGACAAACTTTTCTGGTGAGCTTGTTCATCGTAATTAAATGACTGATATTCTGGTTGGAAGCTAATCTTTTCTGAAGATTCCTGGCTAAGGGTCGATTCTTGCGGAAATTGTTCAATAAAAGTAGCTTCAGGTTGGAACAACTGAACATGTTCGAGTTGTTGGGACTGTTGAGGTTGTGGGTAATTAGCGCTTACTAATTGATAAATATCTTTAGGATTCAAATTATTACTAAGAATAATATCTCCGGTGGGATTTTGTTGACTATCAGAAGCAAACACAATTTGTTGAGATTCTGGTTCATGCTGTGCATTTTGTTTCTGCATTTGTTCTATCTGTTTCTGTATCTGAAGCTGAATTTGCTTCTGGTGCTCTTGTTGAGCCCTATAAAGCTTCTGATTGTGTTCTGGTGGTTCTGTAACTTGGTACTCGTGGCTCTTCTGAATTGTAACGTACGTAGATTGGGGAATATTTTGTCCGAAGTTTAATTCGCCTCTTACTTCTTGAGGGGCATATTGGAAATCGGGCACTATTTTGTGTTGATACGATAGTTGTTCGGTTCTTACTTCATGAACTGTTGTAGGTTTATCTTTTGGGCTTAAATTAGGTGCTGGTATTGTATGAATTGGACCCTTCTCACCAATTTGCTTGATTGGACTTATTTGAGATTGAGGAATTTGATTTGTTTGGATGTGATAGTCGTATTCCTGGAATTAATAAAAATGAGATAAAACACATACAAAACACGTAATAAGGATTACAATATTTTATTATGGTATGTTAAAACGTTACCTGAGCTGGTAAACTTGGAGCAGATCTAAAAGGTTTCTGTTTTTCTACTGGAGGAGGAGAAGGAGGAGGACTGTACGTTTTGAAAACCTTCTCAGGTAGAAATTGTACATTATTCACCGGATTTTTCCATATATTTCTGACAGGTAGCGTTACAGGTCGTTGCATCAATTGAGGTATTCCCAGCGGTACTTTATTAGGTATCTTATAACTAGGAGTAGCCAACAACATAGGTATATGGTTATTGTGGTTCATATTGACCGGCTTTTGCCGTACAGGTGGACCTCGCAATGAAAACTGGGGTATTGCCTGTGGTTTGTTTTGGAATAAGCCATGGGGAATACCTTGCGAATGGCCTTGTGGCATTTTATGAATTAAAGGACCTCCTTGGTGCCATTTTTTTAAGAATTGTTGTTGAGGTGGTGATCGACGACGTTGAGGTGGTCCACGTGGTTTGTATCTTGGATATTCTGCGTTAAGTAGCGAGCATGTTGACAGTAAGATGAGAAGAATGATCTGGAAGTAAAAAAAAGAAACTTATTAAATTCATATTTCTAGTAGCAACATTGGTAAAAGTTTTTTGTATAAATAAATACGTCGAATACTTAGTTATTTTCTTCAAGGAGTATAGATTATTTTTTAGAAATTCTCTCGTTATTTTGTAGGATTGCTGATAATTGCCGATTTGTTCAATTCTCAAATGTTTCTAACTAATATCTACTAGTTTCTTATATATTATAGAAAAGGAATATGAAAACAAAAATTATATAACATTGATATTATTTAATTGCAGTTTTTATAAAATCATTGATATATGATATGTTATTTGGAATGTAGTAAACAACTTATTTTGCCTAGTGTTCTGGAAGATAAAGTTTGGGTTTAATTATTTATAAACAATAAGAAGTATATATGTTAATAGTCAAAAATGTAAATAAGATATTACATTTAAAGGTAGCGTGTTCTAAGAAATAAAAAAAAACAGTTTAAAATGTTGAAAAAAACATAAAAGCTCATACAGGGTGATCTAGAAAGAATAATATTTCAACCACAGACTCACAAGCTTATAATATTAATATTTCGCTAAATTTCGCACAGTGATGTTTAAATCTGGTGGTTATTAAAAATTAAATTTTTTGTTTTTGCTTTTCTTACAATATTTTGTTTAATAAATTATGAATTTGATCAAAAATCGGTAGAGATATGTTTTTTAGCAAAAAAATATAAAATTTATTAATATTTTTCATATATTTTTTGGCAAAAAAATATAAAATTTATTAATATTTTTCATATATGGCAAAGGGTTAGCTCTATAGAGGGTCTATATTTATGGGAAAAAATTTAGTAGTACATTCTTCATTGAAAATTATAAGAGATGTCTTGTATAAAAAAAATTCTCATCCCAACCTCTAAAGAACTTTCACCATAATTATGTTTCGAAGAGGTGAAATTAACAATCTTATTTTATTTTACGTCAAAGCTTTTTTAAGGGGTTTCATTTTATAAAATCAAAATATTAATCAGAATTTATGTTTCAATTCTTAATTTATTTATCTTTTACTCTTTTTCTATTGAACTAACAATTTTCGAACAAAAAAACAAAATACAATAGCATTATCCTTAATTTTTATTTATTAACTTAAGTAACATAATTAAATTCGCGAAAAAATAGAGAGGCAGAGAACATATCAGTTATAATAAAATATTTAACATAATTGTAATACTAAAACAAATCCTATAATTATGCCTTTATGAGTATATGTAATCTATAAAATTCAAAATTTTACATTAACTCGGACATAAGAAAAAAAAATAAAAGCCTCATTTTAATTCCGTCCTTTAGAAGGTGATACTTCATTGGAAGATTTTTTTGAAAAAAAGAACCCTCATAATTTTTAATGAGAAAGCACTTACTTAATTTTTTCACCTCTATTTAGAAATCCCTGTACACACTACGTTGGAGGACAATTTTTTCAAGCGTAATATTTCAGATTATTTTTAGAACGGTTATGACATATCCTGTGCTTTTAAACAAAAAAGCATAAATTAAATAAAGATTATTAAGAACATATAATAAAAATGATTTTAACTTAAGCACCCTACATCTTATTAGAAAACAATGTTAAATCTTATGGTTTTCAGAGAAATATTGACATTTTAATGTACTGTTTTTATAAATAAAAAGTCACAGCACAATACTACTTAAGAATGCCTTATTTTTATTAGATACAATAATAACAGGGTGTCCGAGAAGTTAAGAGCAGTAAGGTCGTTACAAAACATTTTTTTTTTTCATTAAAACGATTGGAATTAAGGATGAAGATATTTTATTATAAATTAAAACTTATGAAATGGTAAAATTTGTTAGCAAAATAAAGAAGGTATATAAAATTGTACGAATAAAATAGAGCAGTCTTAGTTCACCCTGATTTAGTGACCAAAGTTGAATAAAATCAATTAAGTCCTTGAAAAAGTGGTATCAAAATACAATTAAGTGAAATAAATCTAAAAGGGGGTATTTGGAACAAACGATTATAGATCATGTTTGGCGTGATCCATTCTTCTTAACTTATTGCCTTCGGGTTCTGAGATGCCAGAATGTCAAAATTACAGATAGATATATCTATACATTCTTTAAATAATGATAATTCATATGTGAAACTAAATAAATAAAAAGTAAATAAAAATTAATAGAAAAATGTACAAAATGGACCCATATAGCTATCAAATATAAAATAAACACTCAATACGTTTCTAGAAACAATGGGATTTTTCAGTCCAAGCGAATGAGATGTTGTTGGGCCCCTACAATACTTTGATTTATTTATCTACTAATTATATTTTAATTAATGTTCTTATTTCAAATAATTTAATTTTTTTGCTGCTGAAGACGAAAATAGTTGCAAATTTTGTTTCATTTACTTGAATTAGTCTTATTTAAAAATTTTTTAAAGTATTTTTTTAATAATTTAATATATACATATATTTATCTTGCATGGACCTTATTCCATTACATAATAATTTTGAGGCTCGCTATTCTTTAAATTGAATATACCAAAAACCTAAATTTTTTACGTATTTCATAATTATTTTAAAAGAGATAATGGGGGAGTAAAAATCAAACATAAAAATCGTTTTTAACCAAAATAATTTTTAAATCGCAAAGCAAATAAGGAGTTTTTTATTTTGATTATTACAAACTGTTACGATGACAACGAAAACATTTTCGTAAATTTTTCTCTTCGTAAGTATCTTAACTACAAACCTTCATCATAACATATATCTCAAAAATCCTAATATTTTGCCTATGACACGAACATCAAATGTTCCTCCACTGATCGGCATACACTAGAACACGCGTTTCTACTGTCCATTCACTACAAAATCTTAAAATTCTTCTTCGTTCGAGTCATAATATGAAACTGAACAAATAGGTCAGTGTTTCAACTTTTATACCGCATCTGGTATCTTCGTGTACGGGGCGATGTCAATGAACTTCGAGCTCTTCTTTTTCTTCTTTGCATGTCGAGGAAAAAATGTATACACCGGGAAAGTATCAAAAAACCAAAGAGATGTTGGTTAATTTAGTCAACAAAAAATAGTAGAGTCGGTCGATTTTTGGTGGTAAAATAGTACAGGTGGATTTTTATAAATTTGCTCATACGTCACTCATATTTGAAGATATAAAACATGTATGTTTAATGCGATATATTTGTCTATCAACAGTAGAAACATCGTGACGAGTACTTAACATTTGTCTTTTAATCAAAGATCTTTAATTACATATTAAAAACACTGAAAAAAGACAAAAATACATCAAAAGCAGCTTTTAGGTCTAACAGGTTCAATCTGATAAATGTGGTTTAATTAAAACTGATACAAAAACAGATTTTTAAAACTAATTATTCTAAAATATCATTTCAACAATAAGTACATGTTTGATCATTATAAATTGTTAACCTATTTCCTCAGTTGATAAAGAGATTCTATTTAGTTCTATTTAGTAGTAAACATTATTCAAATGTTTTATATGTAAAATGTACCTGTATTAGTAAACATACATTTTTTAGTAGTCACTTCGTAGGATTTAACATTTTAAAATGATTTCGAATGAATGTAATCAGTGAAGTATGGGGAAAGTTGTAAAAATCCAAGTGTATACTTAACTATAAATAAGGGACTAAAATGACTTATTTAATCCCGTAAGTAGATTTAGTATTTAAGAGAGTAAGTCCCGTTTTCTATGCTTTATTCATTGCATTTCGTAGACACAGAGGTTTATTAATAAAACATTTTTTCTAATATTCTTTCCAAATTAAGTTACTACCATATTAGAGATTCAATTTACCAATACAAATATTTTTTTATTGAGCACTCTGTATACTAAAGAGTTACCAAAAAACAATTTTTATGATTAACCTATTTTTTTTTAATTTTTGTCGGTTTCGTGTCAGTATTTTTACAATCGGTATAAAATATCCGCCTTCAACGCTTCAAAGGAAATATTCCCACTTCGTATTTTCTAGTTCACCCTGTATACCTACAAGTTTGTTATAAACCTACAAAATTAAAAAATCTGTCGATTGATCGAAAAGAGTGCAAGGTTCTTTTTATATTTCAATAATTGTAATTTAGGCAACCTGACCATACTTTTTAGTCCTCTAATACCGAAGAACCCTAAAATTAAGGCATAGTAGTAGTAAAAAAATAAATAAGAATCTCCATTTAAATTTGGAGGAAGAAATTTCTTTCCGATACTTTTTTTCTTGAAAACGGTTGAAATTATCATGTTTCGATAAATAAGACATTGTTACATAAAAATGATGTTTACACCATGTTTTATAATCAAGATTACTAAAAACTTTCGTCAAAAAAAGTAACGACTTCATTATTTTCTCATTTGATTTAAAATATTTCATATTAGTTGTGTTGTATGAAAAGAGCTATTAAATGTCTATCTCTATTTCATAAATAATACAAGGTGTTCCATTTAAATAAAATGGGAAAATGTTGGTTCTAAGTTTTGACTCATCCTGTCTATAATTTATTATTTTTTTGAGAACTTTTCAAATAGACAAAAGTAAAATCTGTCACAAAACTGGTAGCAGTGAAAAGAAATTGGAATCCTACATTTTTCGACTTAAAAAAGTCAGCAGAATTCAAATAGGCGATAAAAATTTAGTTTAAAAAAATCCTGTACAATTGCAACTAACTTTAAAATATGAACCTTAGGCTGAGGCTACAATCTGCCAAAATTTTGTTTTGATGCCTTTATGGATATATAAAATATTATAAGATATTGGACTTTATCGTACTAATGAAACACCTTGTATATTTTAATTATGGTATAGGAAAAATTGACCACATTTTTGTCCTAAAATTCCGAAGAAACCCTAATTTTTATTATTAAAATTGCAATCAAGTGGTAGTAGAAAGATTTATTTTTTCTTTATGAATTGAAATTGTTATTTAAATCTCTTAAAAAAGTACTTTTAATCAAAAAAGAGAAAATAATGACTATATATTTTTAACTAATTATATATTTTTAACTAATTATATATATTTTCGTTAAGAAATCTATTTAGAATGTAATAAAAAATAAATATATTTGTGTCCTTCTAAATTGCTATTAAACTGTTAATTATATTCAAATACTGTAAATAGTTGTGGTATAATTTTACAACATATTTATAAGCTTCAACATGTATTCCACATGGAATTTTATTATAAAATGTATGTTCTACTTTATAATTACTATCATTATTTGTCGATATATGAAAGTGCCATCCGGGACATATAATTTGAAAAAATCTAGAGCAATTTATACTTTTACCAATTTTAATATAAGCTACCTTTTAATATGAGGAATTCTAGTCAATTTTTTTAGTAATTTTGTGAGATTTTCCTTAAAATTCAAATTTAATGTATTTTTTCAGGTAGTTAATTTAATTTTGTTCTGGTTCATTGATATTTTTTGTCGGCTTAAATTTGAACGTACTGGTTTCCGTTTTATTTGTTAGAAAATTGGGTTATTTATAACCGTTAAACATTTTTTTTCAAACCCACTGTATATTAAAATGTATTATAATTTATTACTAGTTGGAGTGTTTCCCTTTCTATAACTACATTCCAGGGAATACTTTAGTAATTCATTTAAATTTGATGCTAACGTTAAATTGTTGATGTTTTTTAGTGAAAGTCGATCCATTATTTTTATTTATGTACATATGCACGTCATATTACAAGACTTTTTTCTTTTACAACCTTCGGGCGAGGTAAGTTCTTGACATTGCTTTGATTTTGATGGTAATTAGCCTTAACAAAAGAGAGATAATTGAATTTGGTAAAGAGAAAATATATACGAGTAAAAAAACGAAAAGGAGAAAACTTTGATTGACCAAAATAATTTGATAACTTAAATCCACCAAATTTCTTTTTAGGAAGGTTAAAAAGTATTTCATTATTTTCTTTAAAAACATTCATTACTTGTTTAAAACATTGTAAACTAAAATTTTTGCCTTAGGCCTATTAAATATTCTGAGCTGTTCCATATTTTCAGGTCATTTAATTTAAAAAAATTTAAATTCTATAATAAAATTTCTTCTGAAGTTCATTCAACTAAAATATAAAAACCGAAATTTCTCTGTTTACAATAATTGTTGGTAATAACGTCTACCTTCGTATTATCATCAAATTGTTGGTGGTCATTAAATAATTTTTCAAAAAATTACACAATACAGCGAATAAATAATAACAGTAATTAAATTCAAAATTTGATGATTAGAAAGTTCTTTTCTTCTAAAGTGTCTAAAAACACATTAATATCAAACATATTCATCTCAAAAGAGAAAATTGTATTTCGTTAATAATATCTAACAAGCAAAAACCATAGCCGTCGATCAAATTTACAAAAATAGTATTAAAAAACTTGTATACTCAATATATTAATAATGTTTATAATTCACCAAATCCCACGTCCGGTTTTCTATAGAATTGAGGAAAACCTAGATTTTAAATGCTGCATTGATAATCGACTGATATGTTAGAAAACCTATTTTAGGGCACAACTTTGTTTAATAATTTATTCCATACTATATCTCTTGTTTAAAAAAAATGTTCCTTCTGGTTTCATAAAGGAAAGGAAAGTTTTTGGTACAGGTCCATTACTTCTCTTTTTGATCTTATAATCAGTTACTCTTATTTTTCCTTCTATAAATTTAGACTCTGCACTTTTCTTTCCCGTATCTCAACTTTTGTACTTTTTTTTACTTTTTTGGAACCCTGGTTGGATTTCAAAATTTTCTTAACGCCCCGGCATTTCTATTTCCTTTATTTATTCTTCAATTCATATGTTTTCTTTATTTCTATTATTTATGTTAAGTTCTACATTATCAAAGTTGTTTGAGATTCTAAAATTGTATTCTTTACCCTTTGACCAGTCTCTGATTATTAAATCAAAATTAGTTTTTTCAATACCACTTGTTTATACCCTGTACTCGTCTTTCTTTATTTATTTCTAGTCTAATTTATTCGACTCTTTTTATTTCTGTCTATGCCAGTAATTGATGTTTAAGCGTATATAAAGTTTTTTAGGTATTGTTGTCCCACAACTTTCGCTGACGTAATATTAAATAAACAGTGAAGGTTAAAATGAATAAATAAAAAATAAGTTCCATGTAGAGGGCGATATTTAACTAAATTCCTGTACATAGTACCTCTTGTTTTTCGTTTCAACTGTTTTTTCTTTGGTTTTAGAGTTTTCTCCTTAAAGATATTATTTTTACCGATCCATCTCAAAATTTTTGTTTTTTCGTTTCTACTCTTCTTTCTAATTTTTTAGAGTTTTCTATTTGAACACTTTATATCTACTGTTCCATCTCCAGATTTCTCCTTCGGTTGTGAGATTTTTGTAACCTGTTTTAATATCTTTTTCTTCAATTTTCATTATTTCCGTTTTTCTCATATTTCTTTTTGAATTATCTTTTCGTTACTGAATATTTTTTCATCCTTAATGTTATTTAATTTATTTTGTTATTTTTGGAAATTTTCTTTAAATAGTTTCTAGGTAGTTATTTAATCATCAATATTAACTTGTTTCTAAAAATAATATGATAAATCTTTTAGTTGCAATATAAATATAAAAGATACATTATATTTATCTTAAATTTCCACGGTTTATAGTGGATAAATTCCACAAAGTAGGATAGAAACAATCATTATCTTTTAGTTCGGTTTACTATATTTCATTTTATTAATCAATATTTGCCCATCTGAAGTTACGGCTATGTTATAGTCTTTGATTTAAATAAGGAAAGCACCTGTACATGTGTTTGATGAAAATTACGCTATTTTCTCTTTATCCATTATTATGGTCGACTTCTCCAAATTAATGAATAGTGATGATTATGAGTAAATTGGTTTTAAATATAAAAATAAATGGTTTCGTACCTGTTATGAACACATTAACAATTGTTTTAAGGAAATTACTAGTACTTGTTATTCAGGAATAAGGAAAAGGAACTAAAATTTAAAATAAAAAGTAATAACCACATTAGTACATGATTTTATTTGCTTTTAATAGCAGTATCCGTTCTTTACTTAGAGGTTAGTACAATGACATAAACGATTATTTTAAGTTAGAAAACAGTTTTCTCTACATGTCAAGAAGGTAAATTAAATTATACTTTAATTTAATATTATATATTAATTTTGACAGTAAGATTAGTCTATATGTATATCTGCGAAAGCAATTCTTCAACTTTTATAATGTCATGGAGTTTTCTAAAACCTTCCTTTAATGACATTATCTATAAAAGTAATAATAAGAGTAGGCAAAATTTGTACCTTCTTTTTTGCATCATTCGATGATTTTTTCATTTATATTTTTAAGCTTTTCCATTTATTTCTTTTCTTTCTTTGAAAGATCTGCCTTAAGTCTGCATGGAAAACGTGTGGTTCTTCGTTTGTTTTCTACATTTATGACATTAAAATTATTTATCGTATTCTTGATTATAGATCCCTCACTGCTGTCTTCATCTACGGTATCTTCTCTTAATCTATGTAACCTTTAATTTTTCCAGATATGATTCCTGCTAGAAAATTATACGTTTGAGTAGAGAGTATGCGAAAATATATTACAAACATGATCTTAAAAATATATCGTCATGAACAAATATGAAATATAGAAGACCAACAGAGCCAAAAGAAATTTTGGAGTCGTGGAGAAAATATTACGAAGATAAGTTTAAAAGTGGACAAAACTAGCTAAGCGAAACAGTAGTAGAAATAAATATTGAAGAGCGAATAAGAGAAACAGCAATAACACGAGAAAAGTAAATAAAATCATTAAATTGTTGAAGACAGGTAAAGCAGCAGGAAAGGATGATAGAGAACCGGAACTAATAAAATGGGGGGAAAAGGAATGGAAAAATGGATAACATTACTATTTACAAAGCCGTGATCAGCAAACAAAATACTAGAAGAGTGGAAGACAAACATAGTTATTCCTTTATACAACTGCCAGAATTATAAAGCTATCTGCCTAGGATTGGCATTGTTTAAAATATGTAGAAAATAATACATACAAAATAAACTAAGACAAAAAGTAGAAAACAAATTTCATCAAGACCAGGCTGTCTTCATGAATGGAAAAGAAACACAGAGTAACATAAGCATATTCAGAAAAGAATAGAAAGGATAACCAAACAAAGGAAATTATTGTATTAAGTTTTCGTAGTTCTAAAAGCAGCATTCGATAGGGCTCCCAGAGAAAAAATATGGAAATGTTTGGAAGAACTGAAAAAACACATAAGTCATCGTGCCATATTGCCAGGTCATAAGAGAAGCGGTTATAAAAGGTAAATGTTCCAGACAATTAAGCAGGAGGGCAGCTTAAATCTGTTACTATTCATATAGTCTTTTATACGCAGGTGATACAATAATTATGGAGGATAACATGGAAAATACACAAAAGATATTAAATTGGCAGGTGCATTTTTGATGCTAAAACCCCTTTGTACTTGTATGAGCAAAAATGTTTTTAAAATCCCATAACCATTCTAACGTAAAATAAGATCCAGGTAGGTACATAGGTAATTAGAGCTAAATATCCGCAGAAAGGGGTGGCAAGGGTAGAGGTGACTTTTAGAATTAATTAATACCAGATTCAGTTGTACTTATTTATGCTGTTTGGGTGTTTCAAAAGTTTAAAGCTCGGTTTTAAGTAAAAAAGCAAACGTGTAAAGTGTAATTATTCTATTGCACATCCGTCGTTTTAAAAGATGGCAGCAACCTATTTAGGGAAGAGCAGGCGGGAGAAGACATTCTTATTCCAAAGATAAAACTTAAACCGTGGAGAAGAGCACTGGAAGTGTATTATTCAAAATTCAAAGTATAAAGCTATTGGTGCAGATCTTATTATATTAAGAAGTAAAGTAGTGTCTAACCACGAAGTCCATAGAATGCTAAGTTCAGATTTGCCTGAAATTATTACCAGTAAAGGTTTAAGCAAAATAAGAAAAAATTCCTACAACTGTCAGAGAAAAATTCGTTTTCAATGCTTACCAATGTACAAAAGAAACATAAAACAGTTGAAATATACTCACATAATATTCAAATTAGTAAAGGTGAAAATTTTATCGCCGTAAATGGTTTAGAGTACAAAATTATTATATTTACATGTGAAACCAATGCCTTGCATTTTATTAAAAACGAATGAATGTTTTGAACCCAACGAAGTGCTTGTTAATTCCGAAAAAGCAGTTCATATTACAATTCTTCATATTTGGCCCATAGTGTAAATTTAGTGGTTATCAATTTAATTTGTACCAAGCTTGGTATAGAAAAATTCAATGTCTTGGATTAAGCGACAATTATAAAAACGTTTCCGGAGTTAGTAAGTGGTTTAAGCATACGTTTGTTTGAGTTATTTAAGTATTGAACAAGTTGAAGATTATTTTGTCTCTGATTTAATATCAGATAAATCCCAAAATGAATTTTGAATTAATATGCAGATTACTTGTTAGAGACCATTACATTTGAAAAATTGAAGAAAATACTAAATTTTACCAAGTTTATGGGCAAACCAAAGGCCGCTCAATTACTGGTACCACGAACACTATTCATCCCATTCTCCCATATATATTTTTATAGAAAAGTCTAAAGAATTTCAAGTAGATACTGGTATTCAAGTACGTCCTCTAGCGACGGACCTACAATTCTGTAAATAATTTCCAGATTTTTCTCGAGGCCACTTTTGTTATAAAAAACTTTTTCCCGAAGCTGTACTATAATCCTTAAAATGCTGTATCAAGGTTTCATTCAGGACAACTGATTTGGTTAGATTTTGTAAAATGTGTATCATATAAAAGTACTTTTTAAAATATACTTTATTATTAAAATAATTTTATTTTATCATAATTTTTTAATTGTTAAATATAAATTATCTGACATGTATATATCAATTAACATTTTTTTAGATGGCACAGAATAAACTCACTTTAATTAACCATCAAAAAGAATTGTAAACAGAAGAGTAGGAAGACAAAAGAAGAAGATGAAACAAAGAGTAGAAGAATTGGCACAGGAAAGAGTAAAGACAATTAGTGCATTAAATCAGATAACACAGAAATAGAAAAAAGTGGAGAAATGGTTGGAAATTTCATTGAAATGGATGGAAACTTGATTTCAGCCGACGCCGTAAAGCATAAGGCATATAGATAAAGAAGAAGAATAAACTTCTTATGGTTGTACTTCCTCATTTGTATGTGTGTTGGTAGTTTGGCATTAATACTATTTGCCACATACAAAAACTTTCTCATTTAGTTCAGTCATTATTACTACTTCTTTTTTTCTGTATCAAAATGACAATTCTAGTTCGCCAATCTGGAATATTTTAGGTTAAAATAGTGGCTTTAACAGCAATTCTCCGCATTCTTCAATAATTTTATTGGTATTTGTCACCAATGTTTGCTAATATCCCAGACTTAATTCCATCTTTCTTCTTCTATAAGTTATCATTATTAATGATACTTTTTAATAGCCTTTCCAGAATTTCTTCGTTACTTATTAGTATTCTTGTTTACTTCTTTTATTTCTTGAAAATTATGACGAAAAGAGTAAAAAAATCTTGGCGCCCAATTAGCTGGACGGCTCGTCTCTCGGCCGCAACTGTCGCCGTTCAATTAAAAAACGATTTCGAGTGTTACTGACAAATGTAAGCCAAGTTCTAGTGAAGAATGAATGTATTAATGACCTTGACCTACTGAACCGGAAGCCCGAGGATGAGGATGGAAGTGTTCGAAAGTAGAAATTAACTAGGCATGCGGTTTTTTTATCTACCGACAGGTTTCGGCTTTCACCTTGAGCTTGACATTTAACAAGTTATATAAATATAATCAGTTTTGCAGTACCCCTAATAAATATCTTTGGAAGTAATGTAGCGGTTTGTATACAGGGTGTCCCGGAATAAAGTTAGAAAAAATGTCTGCCGCAAACTATTGGAATTAATATTTTTTGTATGGGAATTACGGCCATATAAATTATATTGTCCAATCAAGCAAAGAACATTTTTGGGGCAAAAATAATTAATAGTTCTAAACAGACATAGTTTCATTCTTCATATACCTACAGACTATTCGCAAAAATAATGCTTATTTTAAATAGTATGTAGAACGTACATTTGCAACAAAATATTCATAATAAAATTTTTTTTCTAACATCATTAGTGTACATAAAAATTCACTTTAAACGTTTACTCGAAAATTTATATCTGCCAATACCTCACACTAAAAATATGTGTAATGTAACCAAGGAATATCTACTTGATGAATCATAAAATTGTGTTTGAAGAAGATTCAGATCGTTTAATCGTTATAATTTTATCGTTTGTTAAAGTAATTTCAATAATTCGGTGTATAAATCACTAAATTTAATACATTTTAACTTTAAATATGTTTGCCACTATATAAATAAAATATAGGGTGTTATGAAATTTATGCTAAAAAATTCCTCGTTGAAAATTATGAAGCGGTAATTTTTATAAAAAAAAATCTTAGCCCGGGCATTAAATACATATCACCCCCGAAAGGATTTAAAATTGTATTTACTTTTTTTTCTGAAATTCTAGTTGAAATTTTGAAGAGTACATACAATTTTAAAGAGGATAATTATGGTTTTTCTTTTCAACATTACCATTATGTTTTAAGGAACTGAACTTGACAACCCTTATTTTATTTTAGGTCATAACTGGCGGGATTGCATTTCATAAATTAAAAATATTATTCGGAATTCCTGTTTTATTTCTTTGTTATGTGTTGCTTTTTTCTATAGAACTAATAGTTTTTGAACAAAAAATCAAAATTTACTAGCAGTATTTTTAATTACTAGCTCTGATCTATTTATTTTTCATCAAATTTTAATACCCTGCTGTTATGTTATGTTATTACTTTACTATTAAGTGAATTGTAGTTTATTTGTAGCTTATACTTGCATTTAGAATAGAGCTTTGCTTTATGGCAAAAAATGAATGTCCTATTAACTAAAAACTGATCAGATAGATTTTCGTTTATAAGAACCCTGTTCGGATTTTGGTCGACAAAGGGAGTTTTTAAAATTGAACCTGTTTTATTTTTAGATTTTGATAGTTTTAATGTTTGTATACAGTGTTCATATAATTTTTTTCCGAATAATCCTCACTTGTCATCAGATATTACTGAGAGCGTTGATTTATTCCCTTAATTTCATTAAATTTGGATTTTCACATATTTCGTATTTCTACCAGAGTTCAGGTACAGGTATGAAAATACCCTTAATTTATTGTTGATCATTTTTATCTAGTAATTTTTAATGGAGTTTCAATAAAAATGGATATAAAAGGCTATAACCACTATTTGTTGAACCACAAACCTAGTTCTTCCGCATTTCCAACGAAGTAGATGTGGAAGAGAGATTTTCTGTAAAGATTTGCATATTTTTCCTTCTTGTTTGTCAAGTTTTAAAATAAATCACTGACTCCTCTCTATTACTATTAATGAATTTTGAGGCCTGACATGAATTGTAAGGCAACTCGGTTTTCAATTTTACTTTCTCCGATATACTTAAATATTGATATTTACGAACATTTATCTACTTAATTTAATTTAATTGGGATTAATTAATAAAGAGATATTTTTATTTATTAAATTTTAACAATATCTTAGACTACCATTAAGCAAAAATACGGGTTGACCAGGTTTTATTTATACAGGGTGAGTCGTGAGGAACTTTACATACTTCTATCTTTTTATTTATATACAGGGTGATTTGTGAATTTGGAAGGAAAATTCATTTGATTATAGTATCTACATAGAAGATTTTATTTGTCTAATTTTTTAGTAAAACTGTATACGAGTGAGTATTCGAGTGAATTAATTATAAATCCGTGTGTCTTAAAAATGTATTACGTATGGATTTTATGTTAATATTATGTGATGGTGGCTTTTTAGTTTTAGCTAAAATTGTTCGTTTATTACAAATTCAATAAAAATGTGACAAAAATATTACATACACAGCTTTCATTGTGTATTTATACACTTGGAAAATCAATTATTACAATTTTAAAAATTCGCGTACAAATCACCCAGCATATTAATAAAGACAGGGAGTTGACGTTTTTTAATGGTCACATGACATTTCCCTTGAGAGACTCTTTACATTGTAAAAATATGTAAGTTCATAAAGACTCATCACCCTGTATATTTACTTAACAAAATTGGTTCATTATAGAGAGTGTCTTAAACTTTAAAATCAACTGATATAAGAATAGAGATTTGTTTTGAAAGCGAATAACTGAAATGTAGTTTAAACGCGATTGGTGAAAAGATAAAGGAAAAAGAGACGTTTTTTTTATTCTAAGGCAAATTAAGTTGTTACTTTTAATTTACGCATGGGAAAAACAGTTCAGTTTTACTGAATATGACCTATGATTTTGTTTTATATATTTTTTTTGCTACACAATGTAATTCATCATTAACAATTCTGTACTTTACGGATAAATTTTTACTCATTGAAGTAAGAATACATAGGGCTTTATTTAGAACATATTTTAATTTCGTAGAATTTTGGGCTTTATTTTAGCAAGTATTTATATCTACTCTAATGTGGGTCTTGCCTTTGATGAATGGCGTTAAACAAAAAAAAATGGATTTTTGTTTAGTAGTGTAAAACTACCATGTAAATTTCGATGTGTGCAAGTTAAGTAATGAGGATGGTAACTTTATACCCAATGTAATAATAACAATGGAAATGTGATATGAGTAGGGGCGAAAGATAAATATGTGATACACTTTTAGTACAAATTTTAACTTTGTAGACTCATTTCATTGTCCGTAATGATTTTTTTAATTAAAAAAATGTTTTGTCGGGGTCTGGGAAAAAGGTTTCATCTAATATATTCTTGCTCTGAATTTAAATGGAATTTCCTCTATATTTTTTTTCAAATTACTCTTAGTAATATTTTGATTGATGTAAGAAAAATAAAAAAATGTTTATACAGGGTGTTTCATTGGGAAACTTTACTTTAACTGTAGATGGGTGTCATTTTGGTGGTTCCAAATAACCTACATTTAATGAGTCTTCCACCCTTTATAATTGAGATAGAGGGTGTTTTACCGTTCGGAGCTCATAACTTCCGAATTACTCTATTATATTATTTTGATATTGGGGCGCATACTAGCCATTATCTGGAAAATCTACGAAAGTATTACCAAAAAGAAAATCCAGAACCGGCTTAACAAAAAATTTTTTTTCCAAAATCAACACCTTGCATATCGATTTTTTTTAAATTCCTTTTTATAATTGTAAAGAGCAGAAAAAACCGAATCTATTCATCTATTTTTATTTTTCCGCAGACAATTATACTACTATAATTTTACCTTCAAAGTTTAATTTATGAGCGTTTTGAGGGTTACGTAATGGTATCGGGGAGATTTTTGTTAATTTTTCGGTTGCAATAAAATTTACATAACTTATCTAGACAAGTATCCCAAAAATGGAATTGAGTTTGTATTTATACAAATACAGATTATTGGATAATTTGCCACATGGCTCTACTTAGGACATAATCATTCAATATATTTCGAGTCAATATATCTAGTCCATAGACGTGTATATACCCCATTTAGGGTGGAAATAATTACTTTTATCGCCTTTAGAAACAGAAATTTATTTTGTAAACTAAAACTACTCTTGTTATCAGCTCCCCCTTTTTATAATTAATACTAACTTTAACACAAGAGAATCAAAAATAAACAACATACAAAACATTTATTTCGGTATTATTTGCACATAACATTGCTTTGTTTAGATTTGTTAATTACGCAACTCACTTTACATAAATCACACTATTCATATATCTGATATATGAATATATATTATATCATAAATAATTTGGTGCTCTTTTGGGAAACACTATATCTAATTACTGCAAACTATTAACATTTTTTACATACTCTACTTAAACAAGTAATTATTGTTTAAAACGTTACTATTTTTAAAAAAATATGTTTTTGTATCGAGCCAAATTTCAAAACATTAATAATAACAATACGACAATGAAAATGAAAATTTTAACACTGCCGTTTTTTTTACTACCATCGCACGTTAAATGAGTCATAATTTCGATATTTGTTTATGTTCATTCTAGTTTCGCTGCAGCGGTGAACGTTTGATTTAGTCCTCAGTTATTAGTGCGTGGATTTCTGCAACTTTGTAAATTTATTAAATTACTTAAATTCTTAAAGGATCTAGATTTTCGGTAAGTGTATTTTTTCTAAACTCTTTATTTATTTAAAATCTTAAGTTGATATACAAAAAGCCAATACAGATTATTTTTAAAGAAACTTTTTTAATTAGTACACATTTTTGAGACACTTAATAAACCAGGGAAACACTGTAAATGTATTTGATTTAAGTGAAAAACTTGACTATTTTTGTAAGAAAATGTAGTTATACAATAAAAAATTAAAAGTATCTTGGAATGTTTCACGCGTTGTGTAAATTTATGCTATGATGCTAAAAACGGTGGGAGGATATTTAGAAAATTTAAATAAGAATTTCAGATGAAACTTATTTACAGAAAATTATGTCAAATTGCCCAAGTTTTAAATCCATTTGACAGTACAGCTGTCGGGCTATTATTACAAGACGAAGAACAATTGATGTGTCCTCAAGCAAGTCACAAAAATAAAATTTTATTAATTTCCAAATGACTACTCCCTTATATAATCCATGGCGATTCGATTCTGGTACATTTTTTTTGGTCTTATTTTTGTGAAACTGCATTTTCTGCTCTTGCTGCCTTTAAATCTAAATACCGAAATAAAAAAAAAATTATAAGAGTGACAATCTGAAATATAGAACCGAATTTAGGGAGGTGTTGAGCCTTAAAACAAGCGCATGTTAGTCAGTTAACCATTAGTCATTTGTCCTTAGATAAAATAAGTTTTGTTTGCCTGTTAAATAAAATTTTAATACAGACATTTTTTTTTTTAATTTGTAACGCACACTTCTATTTTGGTTAAAGCACTCTCTCCTGAGGGCGCACCCCACATTTTGATAATCTATGCAATAAGCAAATGTTTTAACAATATCGACTTATCGGAAGTTTTCTTTAATATAATATTAATCTCTATTTAGGTATGTTTGTAGCGATTGGCAGTAATTAAACGTAAATCCTAGTAATAAGATCTTAGGGTACAAGATCACAGAGTCTTCTTAGTGCAGTTGGTTGTGTCTTAAGATTTAGTACATGTGTATGGGAATGTAAATCTAATTTTTGGTATATTTTATAGAATTAATGGTTTTTTTTTCTGATTTAACTGTTTTCATTCACTCACAACTCACAATCAATGTTGTCTGAGCTTAAAACCTAATTGTTTCTGTTTTATAACTATATGTTTTTTCCATATATTTTTTTATATATATTTTATATTTTTATCGGCACTTGGTATCTATTAAGTATTACTAAAGGGCAGTTCTTTCTTGTTTTTAAAGATTACCTAGACTGACTTGGTTTTATTTGCTCTGGTGCGCCATTTATTTTAACTATATTCGATACTATAAAGGTGATTT